>JANRGW010039210.1:0-61234 GCA_024733675.1 Psilopsiagon aymara
AGGAGAAATGAGTTGAAGGGTGGGATCACAGGAGGACTGCTGGCAGAACACTGTCTCAAATGGTGTTTGCATTACACTTCAGCGTGACGCAGCTGGGTTGTTTTTGCAGTGACTGCCACGGCATTGCTCATGAAGCCCCAAGAGGGCAGTGTCGCCGGAGGAACGTGGATTACTATTGGGCTGGATGGTGAGTTCTAAACTCATGAAGTGCGGGTCAAACAGAATCGGTTCAATTCTGCCATTCGTGGTTGGAGTGACAAACCCTAAGAAACAGAGCGATTGCCTGTGACACCCATAACATGAAATCAGCTAGAAATTAATACTTCATAAGTTATTGGTGATGGTCATTTATTTTTAAGTTCTTTCTAAACTACTGAAATCAGATTTTTTGCAGACATATAGCCAGAAATTTCTCCCCTGCTACTCTTTTCTTTGAAGAAAATATCTGTTTATAGGTCCTGTGATGCTGGAGCTTTAAAAACACTAATGAAATCATGAGATCCAAGTAAAAATCATAGAAATTGATATGCCACACTTATTTGGGCCCAAAACCAGCTGAACAAAGTTAGGTCTGATTTTCTGCAGTGATGAATATTGATTCATTGGGAAAGGAGTTGATTCCTGAGCCACCTGTATGGTCGGTATGCTCAAGTTCTGATACTTGGCTACTGAGAATGATGATGAGTGGTATCAGTCTTGTTTGTGTATTATGAATTCTCACAGAGATGATAAAATAGAGAGCAGCAAGGAAGCTCAGGTCTTCAAGGGAGATGTTTCCCCAACAGCACTGTTTGACTGGCAGAGACAGTAGTAGCTGGGATCTTGCAGTTCAGGCAGAGTTACCTTATTTTGTTGGGGGAAGTAGACAGCCAGGCCTTGGGAGAAGAGGAAAGAACTTTCCTGGGACCATGGAGAAATATTTGCTGCAAGCTGAGAAACTACTGATGTCGTTGAAACTGAGTCTATGTGCTGGGAACCACCAGTGAAGATTTTGTGCAAATGGAGTGTTGTTTGTAAGCCTTTTTCATTTCTAGTTAAATATGCTGATGCTACAGAAGTTAGACTTACTAGTTTATGTTTGCATAAAGCCTGGCTTTCTGACGATTCAAAATATTTGATGCTTTGGATAACTTACTCTAAAGAAATAGGTTAAGCAGGTCCACCATACAGCACAGGCCAGCTTCAGATCTGTCAGCAAAACTATGGAAGGCACTGGCAACTGCAAAGACTGTGGAAAGTGGTAATGATTTTATGGGTGGTTTAAGTATCTATGGGTGTGTGTATGTTCCAGTGTAGATGGCTGAGGCGATTCCAACTCCCAATATCTGTCAAGCTCTGCAGCAGAATACATGTGAAAGAGACCAAATACTCTATTAGAGGCAAAACCTCATGCATCTTCATTGTGGAATGAACTTGGGTTTATATGTGTACTAGTTTTGGCTGGGATAGAGTTAAATTTCTTTACAGTAGCTTGTATGGTGCCATGTTTTGGATTTGGGCTGAAAAGAGTGTTGATAACATACAGATGCTATAGCTATTGCTGAGCAGTGCTTATACAGCATTAAGGGCTTTTTTGTTCCTCACACCACCCTGCCAACAAGTAAGCTGGAGGTGCACAAAAATTTGTGAGGAAACATAGCTGGGACAGGTAATCTATCTGATTCAAGGGATATTCCATGGCATATGACATCACATTTAGAAATAAAACTAGTGGGGAAGGTCAGCAGAGTGGGGCCACTACTTAGGGACTGGCTGTGCATCGGTCAGTTGGTGGTACGAAGTTGTTTTCATTCACATCACTTGTCTGTCTTGGGTTTTATTTTCTTCTCCATTTTTTTCTCTTTTCCTTACACATTTGTTATTTCTCTTTAATTATTAAACTGTTTTTATTCTTAACCCACACATTTTCTCACTTTTACCCTCACTCTCTCATCCCACTGGGGAAGGGAGTGAGTGAGCATCTGTGTAGGGCTTAGTTGCTGACTGGGGTTAAACCACAGCAATGTGAAATTACACAAATATGATTTAAAAAAGAAAAAGATTAGGCGCAATGTTCAGAAACCTGAAAGAGAAGCTAGGTTGCACATTAAAAAATGTTTGTTGGGTAACTAAATATGATTAATCCTGTCCTCACAGAGGTCTTCTGATTGACTTTGATTGTTTAGGCTCAAGATCTGACCAGCTAGACTGTGCCTCTTCAACCAGCACATCCCATCTGGAGGTGTTCTTGGTGAATCCAGACCTGCCCAGGTTGCCCTGTGATGTCTTCCCTCTGTATTTTGACTTATGCACTATAAGATGCAGAACAAGGTATGATCCACAACTTTAGTGTGGGGTGAGACCTTACCATTTGTCTTGTAGGATCCTTATCTTCTTTCAGTGTTTGTACAGGCAGTTTGGGAGTTGAAGAAATTCTTATGGGTGCCTCCCAAGCTGTGTTGCATTTGTTCTTGTTTCAACTTAATGAATCATGAGGAAATCTAGTGTGGGAGTCAGACTGAGTCTTCTTGGAAAGGCTACACTCAGATCATCAGTGGTTTGTAGCCATCTAATTCTTAGCTGCTGAGTGCCAAGGCAAGTCTTGGCAAGAATTTTGCCAGCTTTTGGTGTCCCTGACCTGTCCAAGACCATACAGAGAAGTTGTGAGTATAGCAGGAAACAAATGGTTTCAGGTGGGCAATCTAATCTCCCTGTTTTCTATCCTGTCATAACTTTAAAGAAGTTCTTTGACTGGAAGATTGAGTGCCTCAAGAGGCTGTAAAAGTGACCCTAATGGGGCTCTTCCATCTCTTGCTGCGGTGATTTATTTGGCTGGGAGTTAATTCTGCTGAATGATGTGCTGTGAAACTGCATGCATTAATGATGCAATATTAGTTGGTTTGTACCAGGATCAAGATGCCCTGTGGATCCAGGCAACCCTGGGTTAGTTTAATACTAATGAATAACAATCATTGTCTGAGCATGTCTAATGAGCTTGTCTTTTTTGCATTAATGTACAATTTGGATAGTGTTCTTCTGCAGTCCTATCACCTTCTGCACTTCACTGTAATTTCCTTTAATTGTAGTTTTAGAGTTCAGGTTCACATGTGTTAAGTTTGGACTCACAGTGTAAATTTGCTTTGCTCTACTGAAGCCTCAGTGGACCTGCAAAGAATGGAGATCCTGTGAAGGGTTTGGCATTTCCTAAAACACATAAACCAAATCTGTATAAAAATAACACAATGTACCACATTTTCTTGCACCTAGGTCTTCACCCCAGGAAGGTTTGTACTGCCTGGAGGTGATCTTCAAAGGACGTGTGATTAACAATCTGACTGAGGTGGAGAAAGAAAACTTTACTTTCAAGGTAACCACCAAGCGAATATGAAGTGATGATAACTAATTCAAGGTGCTGGAGTCAAACTTGAGACCTAGTATCACAGCGAATATGTTGAAATATTCTTTCTCACTTATTGTGTGTCTGAATGTCAGGACAAAAAGTCAGGATGCTCCTTCTGTCCCTTAAAAATACCCAGGTGCACTGAGGCACTCATCAGTGGCACTGGGTAGAAAAGGTGACCTAAGAGGTCTTTTTGAATCAAAAATCTGGGTCCATGTTAATCTGTCTCTGCACTTAAGCCGCACACTCAGAAGACCCTATTGTATCAGCAGACACTATGCTGGCTTTTTCTGGTGGTCCCCTCCAAGCTGCAGGGTGGCAGCTAACAGTCTGCACTGGCAGGTAACCATGGGCAAGAATAAATCACATGGGTACAGCTTGTTACAAGAAAGGATATCTGGAGAGGGACTCTTCTTCAGGGACTGTAGTGTTTGGACAAGGGATAATGGGTTCAAACTGAAACAGGGGAAGTTCAGATTAGATATAAGAAAGAATTTCTTTACTGTGAGGGTAGTGAGGCACTGGAACATGCTGCCCAGAGTAAGTGGTAAATGCCCCATCCTTGGCAGTGTTCAAGGCCAGGCTGGACAGAGCCTTGGGCAGCATGGTCTAGTGTGAGGCATCCTTGGCAGGTGGGTTGGAACTAGGTGATCTTATGGTCTTTCCCAATCCAAACCATTTTATGATTCTGTCTCTTCAGGTCTAGGACAGCTCTTCACATATAAGATGAGCAAGATTTTGAAAGCTCAGACCTCAGCTGTGATTTTGTACCTGCTGCTCAGTTACTTTGAGAGCTTGCTACCCCCTCCTCTTCCTCCCCTCCATCAATCAATATTTCCTTTGGCTCTCAGTGTAAAGGCACATTGTCTCAGGAGGTTGTGGCATATGGTGGTATTAGACCAGTTGATGACAATGGTGTTAGGGTTTCTTGCAGAGCAGAATCCTTAACCATGGCTGTGTGTTTTGGGACAAAGCATGGTGTGTCTGGAAGTCACGTCCCACCTCTGCTAACTTTGAGTATCGAGCAAGAAAACCTAGTGTGTTCAGAAAATTGCACATTAAAGCTGAAGAGTCATTGGGTGGTTCAGCTAGCTTAGAGAGTTGATGAAAAATCACCAGGGGATGCTGTTAATGAGGCACATTCCAAGCTAAATAAAACACAATGTGTCTCTTTGTTTTGGGGCTGGGACCTTGGAGCTATGCGTATTAAAAATTAATTTTGCTTCCACATTAGATTGAAAAAGTCCGCTGCAGGCAGCAACAAGTCTGAACAGCTCAGAAGACTTGTCAGCCAGTGGCCCTAGCTTTCATGCTGCTTTTGGCTGGTTTTCCACATTAGCTCCGGCCCAGGGTATACTGTGATGCTGCCTTTGTTTCTCAGAAGTGGCCATCACCATAGGGAGTTTATGGCTACTCATTCATTTTTTATATGGCCATGAGGAGGAGGGAAGGCAAAGGCTGAGCTTTGAATGGGAATGGAGATCAAAGAAAGCTCTTAAAAAAACCCAACCCTAACAATATGTGCAAATGTGTCTTTGATTTGATTTAGCAAATGAGGTTTTTATGCTATTTGTTGGGCTAACAGCAGCATCTGTAAGTCAAGAGTCAACTGGAGAAAAGGGCTATATATTTTGAAAATGCAGCCAAAGCATGTGCTGGGTCAGGTATCTGTGTGTCTCAGCTACTTTGGGAGGCTGATGATGACCTTATTGCACTAGGAAAGCATCCTTGTGTGGTCCCTGTCTTCTGAGAAGCTTGCTTCAAAGCACAGTCTCTCTGCCACTTCTTGAACTCTAAGTCAAAAATAGTACCCCATAGCATATTTCCAATATTTCCTTGTTTTTCCCTCAGAGGTCAAGGTAGCACCTTCACAAAAACACCTCTGATGTATTCTACTTCATTATGATGCTCAAAGATAAACATTTTCTTTGCTACGCTGCAAAAAGCTTGCTGAGGGCTAGCTGAAGTATTTCACTTATATGATGTTGAAATAGCTTTCAAGATTATACTGTTGGGAAGAAAAATAGTGCCATAATCTAAGATGAAATGGAGGTCTTGACTTCAGATAAAGCATGGCTTAGCTTCATAGTGTATTAAACTGTGTCTTCTGGAATTTACTCAAGCCAGGGTGGACAATTTAGGGCAAAAGAGGATGCTAAAATAGCAGTAAGCCATACTCTGAATGCAGAGGGGGTAAGAAGGAGGTATTTGTTCTTTGCTCCCTTTCCAGAACAGGACTCTGCTTCAAAGATTAAGTCTGAAGTCTCTGAAATGTGGTTGCTGACACTGTTCAGCAATGTGTAATCAGATCTTGTTGGACTGCTGCGAAAATGACTGCCATTTAACTACAAATTTCTCTTTGCAGTTCTCTGCTGCTCAAACACCTGTGGTTTACCAAATTAGTCCACCATCTGGCATCCCAGGTACGGGACCTCTCTTTAAGCTGGAGCCCACTTTAATTATCTGAGCTTTCATACCGTGTTTCTACTTATGAGGGGTCTGTCTTGCTGGGGATTAAAATGGGCACCTCCAGAACTTAATGTCTAAGCTCATGCTGAACACAAAAATGGGTTTCCACAAGGATAGAGAGTCTGCAGCACTGGGTGCAAAGGAAGTGAGCAGTACACAGTGACCAGTTTATTTGGTACATTTCGCAGCCCAATTCTGCCTGCAGAGCAGATGGATGGGTCTAATCAGTTTAAACTGAGTAATATGACCTTATTTAGCAATGGTTTTAAGAAGAATTAACTATTAGGTGGTATTGTAATGCCATACAGACCTTTTGGTTAATATGGCTTTCAACTGGTCTTTAACGTAACATGAGAATATGGTCAGTTTTTGGTTTGCACAATAAACGAGTGCATAGAAGACCTTTTTTTCTCCTATTTCTATTCTGTTTGTGTTTTCAGGCTGCTTTAGAGAAATACTGAAATGCTGTTTTCCCAAGTTAAGCTCAATCAAAACGTTTTGGTCTCTTAAGAGTGCAGTGATCCTGCGGCTCACATAGATGTTCCTCAGTCTAAGTCCATCCCTTGTTTCCAGTGATTTTTAGGGGCAGGTTGGCTCCAGATTCTCATGCCGTGCTTTGGGGTGTCTGTATGGAAGTTTCTTTGTGGTAGCTGGGTGTTTGACCTCTCAGGGTAGTAAGTGAAAAACACTAGAGTAATACTAAGTGTCTAGTGCTATTTGAGGTGTCCTGGAGCATGGCAGGGGGTTTGGAACTAGATGATCTTAAGGTCCTTTCCAACCCTAACTATTCTATGATTCTATGAGTGACCTGCATGGAGCAGGTAGATACAACACAACTACAAAGACTCATTCCTTTTTGGAACCACAGTGGGAGAACAGAATGCCTCAGATGTTTTAAGGTACCCCTATGCAGGCAACTGAACCAAACTGCCACCCAATGCAGTCGAGTGCTGCGAGTGATTCAGCTTGGCCATGTGTATGAGGAGGTCCTTTGTTAGGCCTTGACCCTGTCTAGCGTACAGATGATGTAATTTTGGTTGCCTCATGAGGTTCTACCATATAATAGGGTTAGAATGTGGGGTTTAGTTAACAAAAGAGTTGAGGATAGTGTATTCTCAGTATAAATACTAGACCTGCTAAAAAAATCAGGGATGGAGTTTTTTTGTGGGAAACAAAGATGTGTGTTTTGGAAATCTGAATTAAGTGGGAATTCACCTTGAACTATGATAGAAGCTGAGAGTAGCCATCAGTGCAGCCGGTTAGGCACCTCTCTGCAAATTTAGTAAAACCCAAGAATTTCCTTTGTTCAGCTCAGAAACTCTGCAAATAAGTTATCTGCTTTTAAGTCTCCCTTCAATTTCCATTTCCTTTTAAACAGGAAATTTAATAGAGATTTATGGGAAGACAGTTGCTGCAAGATATGAGACCCTGGACTTCAATGTGGATTATATTGATGGGTAATTACATATAGGCAGCTTTCTGACCCAGTCTCTGTAAATTGGCATTTCTTACATCAACCTCCTTGACAGCAATAAATTGCAACCAGTTGGCCCAGAATTGCCATTTTCTTCCTTTGTGGTTTATTGCAGCTCATGAGTTGGGCTCCAGCAAACTTTGTTAATCTAATTGCAACTGGTCCATTAAGCTAGTTGGTTTGTTTACTGGCAGCACAGTCAATCACAGCTCAGTGTGAATTGTACTGTAATTGCGTCTGGTTGCTGTAGATTTTACTTTGGCTAGCAAATTAAAATTTAACTAATTAAAATAATGTCAGAAGCTAAAAGTTAAATAAATTTTCCCTTCCATTTGCATTTTTAGAAAAACTGTTAGCTTGAAGCAGATGCTCTGGTGATTCCGAAGACAAAGCAGAAGTATTTTGAGACAAAGGCTTTGTTGTTCACTGCTTTAAACCCTCTCTGGTCATTTCCTTGCTCTCAAAGGTTTTCATTTTCTGCTGCTTCTATGGTTCCATACAACAGAAAAAAACAGATAGATTTAAAACATTTACTTCAGGACAGAAGCACTTTAAGCACAGTTAATCTATAATGAACAAGAACGCTGACCCCGCTGTCTGTCATATGTATTTCCATATGTATGGAAGTGTTCTCACTGCTGAGTTATGATTTCCTTGCATGAGTGTCAGTGGCAGTGAAGAACTAACCCCAAGTGAGTATTTAAAAATAAACTACTAACCTATAGTTACTGTGCTGGCATTTTAATGATCATTTCAGTAGCCAGGGAAGGTGTATATTCTCAGTAGTTAGAAATATTAGTTGCAGCAGCAGATATTTGGCCACTAGATGCTTTTTAACCACTTCTGAGTTTGTGTGGAAATGTCCCTTGCTAAGTGATTAAACTGTTACCATGAATGAGAGTCCAGTACAGATTCCTGCCTTACCAGCTGCGCTCACTTGTCAGCCCTATACTTTTTCTCGCTTGATGCACATTAGCATCCTTTGTTAGATATTAGTTATTGTTTTACCTGACTCTAGTGGCACTGTGAAACCTTTGATCACTGGGATGAAAGGCTGGTCTGTCTGACTGTAGACTGGACGTGCCTGCATGCTCCATTGATAGGTTATTAATTTACAGCTTAACATCACTATCGCCAAAGAGGAAGCAGCTTCAAAGTCTTCACATACCAGACATTCACACTGTAGCTTGACATGAATACGTCGCCCATTTTTGGTGTGCCAGTAAGTACGTACCAGGTGGGGACTTTCATGTGACCAGAGCAGTCTGTTGCTCAGCTCCAGTGATTCAGGATTTGGAGCAAACTCCGAAAGTACAAAAACTGTTGTGTGTATTCTGCACCCTTTTCCGTGCTCTCTATGGGATGCAATGGTCCAATAATGCTGAACCAAACATTTCACAGCACTGATTTTTTTTTCTATTCATCTTTGAATGGTATATCACTATCAACAAACTGCATTAATAAAAGCAAACTCTTCTTATTAAAACTACACTTTGAAGCATGGGCTTGCGTTACAGGTTTTTATAACATATTTTCCTTACTTGCCTCTTAATTCTCAAAGAAACATTGCCAACCTTTGCTTATTATGGTAATTATTGTGAATTTATTACTGTCACTTGAATTCCTCCTATCTAGTGGAAGTTGTCCCTTGCTATATTGGTTCTGTAAGGTGGGGATTTGCTTGGATTTGCTGTTAGGAGCTTGGGTGAGTTCAGCAGAGGTTGTTTGTTGCATTTTTCCTTATTGAAATCAAGGAATGACTGAGCTGCATCTTGAAGCAGTATGGCTGCACAAGCATGATTCTGTGCTTGTCACTTGTACAGCTTCTTCTAGAAGGCAGGGGTGAGTATAGCCCTCCTGGAGTTCAGACCACCAACCCAGGGAGAGGGTATTGCATCATTCAGAACTGTCATGGGTATCTAGAAGATGGGCTTGCAACCTCTGCAAAGGTGCAGTGCTCTTAGTATTGGGGAATACACTTTGCAGTTGAATAGATAAGAGATTAGTCCAGTTTTCTAGATTAATAAATGTTAGATAAAAGTAAGGAGAAATTCCTTCCTATTTGAAAGTGATTGCTCCAATATTAGTAGGATCAGATTTTTATCTGCGAAGCTTTATCTGTGTCACCTTATATCTCATCTTTCCTGTTTATTTTTTGCCTAGGCCAGCTATCCTTGTGTCGGAAGGAGATGGATGGACCAGCCTCTGCTCCTTTGCTGACAGGCAAACTGGAAGCATGTCAGTTATTGACTTACCTTTGGTTTGTGTTGGTACAAGGGCTCAGTGCATCTTGTGCATAAATCAGTTCTTTGTTTTTGAAGAAGCTGTTTGGGTTAAGGTGGAGAGAGTGGTCATGGGGAGTTCATCTTGTGGTCTGTGACAGCAGTGGGTGAGGGTTGCTGTCTCTCTGTGGCTCTAACCATACATAAGCCAGAGAAGGCTGTGTGGAGACCTCATAGCAGCTGTCCAGTATCTGAAGGGGGACTGTAAGGATGCTGGGGAGGGACTCTTCATTAGAGACTGTAGTGATAGGACAAGGAGTAATGGGTTCAAACTTAAACAGTGGAAGTTTAGATTGGATATGAGGAAGAAATTCTTTACTGTAAGGGTGGTGAGGCACTGGAATGGGTTTTCCAGGGAAGTTGTGAATGCTCCATCCCTGGTGGTGTTCAAGGCCAGGCTGGACAGAGCCTTGGGTGACACGATTTAGTGTGATGTGTCCTTGTCCATGGCAGGGGGGTTGGAATTGGATGATCTTAAGGTCCTTTCCAACCCTAACTATTCTATGAATTCTATAACCAGACATGATCAGGGCCTGTTTTCTGGCCTGAAGACGGTACACTATACCCTGGCCTCATCTGTTCCATTCAACTCTTTAGGCTCCAAAACAGGGTGTTCATTTCCATGGAAAAAGGGAGGCTGCTTTTACAGGGAACCAGGAGAAAACTTACTCCCACATAAGTCAGTGCTATGGCTCCTGGCCTTATTGCACTGCAAAATTATTCCTGGCTCTCAGAAGGGGTACTTCAATTAAAATGTGAGCTTATGATGGGACTTGTATCATTCCTTGGCTCCGGAAGGTTGATCCAGTGCAAGCATATCTGTTTTATTTGCTACTTGCTCCTCTTTTCAGATGAGGGACATGTAGAGGAGAAAAGCTTGTCCTC
Source organism: Psilopsiagon aymara (assembly GCA_024733675.1). NCBI lineage: Eukaryota > Metazoa > Chordata > Aves > Psittaciformes > Psittacidae > Psilopsiagon > Psilopsiagon aymara. Next base: position 10,490 of record JANRGW010039210.1, read on the forward strand.
CTTTTCAACCTCACCTGTGCCTGGACTTGTCTTTGCTCAGCTATTTTTTCATATCATTCTGAAGGTCATCAATAAGATCAGCTACTGGAAACAAGGGTAAAAGGGCAAAGATGGAGCACTATGTCCAGATGTGAGATATCCTCTTAAGCTGCTGACCTCTTGATTGCTAGAGTGGAGATGGGTTGTTCCTCTCCTATCTCACCTGTTGCTTGTTTCTAAAGGGAGCCAAGTCTAACTAGTTTAGATCTAGACCACGTGTTTTCTTGGTTAGGTGATTCTTACTGTATTTTGCTCTCTTTTCCTCCCAAGGCTCAGCAAAATCCTTTGTCTCTCCACAGCAACCCTATTCAGGCAGAAGATGGACTGGGAACCCTGCAATGCCGGGTGGAAGGGGACCACATAGGTTGGTGGCAAGGGAACAAAATCATGGGTTTCTGCTATTTCTGTAACTCCAGAGGGTAGAGGGAGGATGTCAGTCATGAGTTTCTTCTGTTTCCAGTGCTATTTTGATCCTTGCTGTATGTGATAGACCTTACCTTTTCTGTTTTATTAGAGGAATAAATTTGGTGATATTCATGGTCTCTCTGATAACAGGTTGGATCCCCTTCAGTTTTATTTGCTTCTAAGCTTTCTAAAGAAGATTCTGATTTATTTTGGAGGCTTTGAGCAATGAGCTTCCTGCTTGGGAACGATTATCTGAGTTAAATATTTGAAATAGAAATTGATACCTAACAGTCATATAGGCACTGATGGCACACATCAGTAGCCTGAGGTTCTGATGTTTTGAGATATCCTTGGGTATCTAGGAGCTCTCCAGCGGGATGTCAGTGTTAATGGAGATCTTGAAAGAGAGCTGAACCTTGCTAGCATGGCAAATAGGGTCAGTTAGGATACAGAGGGTCTAAGATGACATGAAGCACTCTATGCTTTGGCAACCAAAACCTGTTCCTGACGTTCAGCTTGTAGGTTCAGGTATGTGATCCTACAGTATAGTGTCTCCCTGTGGTTTAAGGCTCTAAGATCCCTGAGCTGTTATTGCACACACATACTCTGCTGAAATTAATGCAATTATACTGTTGTAAGGAAGTGTAAGGAAGAGGATAATCAGGCCCAGGACCCTGGGGCAAGGTTTGGTAGGATGCACTCTTCATGAAGGCCTACACACTTCTGCCATAAAGCATATCACTTTTCCTTCCTCCAGGATCCCACAATGTGAGCTTCTCTGTGTTTAACAAAGGAAAGTGAGTAAAAGAATCTTTTTCTTCCTCTCTTTCTGTGGTTTTGCATGGGAACACAGCTTCATTTGACCTACATGATTTTTTTTTCACTGAATTTTGTGTTTTGTTGCTTAGAAATGAGGCTTTGCTGTTTTAGGATGATCATCAGATTGAGAATTAAAAGGGAGAAAAAAGCCATCCCTCCTAAAATATCTCTGCTTTAGTTTTTAATACTTCAGTTTCAGCGCCCGAAACATAAGTCATCTGCTAAGCCTAGTTGAATAAAATCCTCCTGCCTCACTTTTAAATATTCATCCAAATGGGAGGGAATTTAGCCATAAAAAGATGTAATGAGAATGGGTTTTGACAATGTCAGAACTATACTTTACAGGTGGGACAGTACCTCTAATAAAGAGTTTCATCTATCTAATGGAGTCTCTTGAATTGATGCCTTAATGTGCTAGTGAAGGGTGTGCCAGACCTTGCAGAAATGTTCCACTGTTTCTTTGGAAAGTGAATGTCTTGCTCTGCCCAAAGAAGGTCTGCTTAAATGGCCAAGGATCCCTCAGGCATTTTCTCTTTCTTGCAGGTCAGCAGTACACAAAGGTGCTTGGCTCATCAGTGCCAAACAGGAACTCTTCTTGTATCAAACGCATTCAGGTATTGCACTGATCCACATAACTGACTGTGCTGCCTTTCAGCAGTGGTCTGAGAAAAGACCTCTCGCTGTTCCTTTTCCCAAGGAAATAATCCTGTTGTGTCCTCACTTTGGGAGTGACACTCCTGTGGTATGGGCTTGACTATGCAAAATGATACAGATAAAAAAATTCAAGACCTGATTTATGTGTAAGGTTGGGCATGCTGCCATGGGCTGTATCCTGCATCCCCAGTGAGTTAGTGCTCCTTTCAGACCGGGACATGTTTGAACTCTCAGGTCAGCCTAATCTGAGACAGTCAGCCAGAGAGCAACAGTACGTCAGGATTTGGAATAATGTTGCTTTATTATTCCTTTTCATGTCAGATCAGTTATAGACTTGATATTTTGCATCTAGAGAAACTTCTCTCTTTAAATCATGCTGTGTTTGGTAAGGTTGAGATTTTAGAGATGGGGACCATAAGGTGAGGCAGATCCTACATCAGCTGGAAGGAGGAGATGCTGTTCAGCCACTCCAAGAACTGAGTTCTAGATAAATGGTTTAGGCAAGTTACTGCATTCATTAATTAAAAAATATAATTATTGTACATTAACAATAGTAACTTCCGCATGGCATTTCTATCTTTATTGTAGACAGCAGACAATGAAATCCTGATCACTCAGTCAAGATTATGGTTATGCAAGTGTCCAAGATTCAGCAATGCTTATGTCCAACAGCCAAAGCAGAAGTAGGGGATAAGGGACTGCAAGTACCGGGCAGCCTTTGCCCTTAGTCAGAGGTAACAATAAAGGTGTAAGACCACTTGGTCCCCAGTAAGGTTCCATCAAGACTGGCTGAAATTAACGTAATGAATGCACTCGTCCCCTATGGTCTGTAGGTGATAAGTTTTGTTCGAAAGCTTTTTTAAAAAAAAATAGCCAATGCATGTCTGTTTTCCATATTCTTTATAGCATACAGCTTGTTTTGCCAATAAATGTAAAGCACTTTGTAAAGAGGCGTAGTTTTATATTCCTATTTGCCAATTGAGGCACAATAAAATGAAATAACCATGCATGAAGCTGACTGTTGGCAGAACACTATCAGAAACAAGAGCTGCCAGATCTATCAGTTGACTGTACTGTGCTGGCCAGTGGTCACTGTTGTAAAAGTAAAGTTTAAATACCAGATAAATGAATAACAAACAAAAAAAGATACAGACCAAGGTCCCTTATCTTTTGTATTAGTCTTTGTTTCAGAACTATACAAGTATGATTGGGTGGCTACAATAGAACATCAGAATGCAAAGTGAGTAAATTCCATCAAAGAGAAAAAAGGTTGTCAGTGTGGAAAGGCATGGCAATAACGGATAAATTCTGAAAGACTGTCATGGTGAGGACACTTAGATGTCAGATATTCAGCTCATTTCTTATGTCTCTGAAGCCCAAGGGACAATTGGAAAGTGCTGTAACATATAAACCTATAGGCTAAATTGTGAAGTGAGTCGGAGAAGGTCAAAAGGATTAAACCATTTTTTTTTGCAGAGCTCCTCCAAAACACCGAATATACAATTCTGCAAACTGATCATGACACATGCAACCACTGCTAAGTAATGGTCAGAGCATTGCAGTGTTTCTCCTGTCATGCAGCCAAGTTATCCATGTTGTTCATCCCTGGTATAATCCCAGCTGCTGCCAAAAACCCCATGAAGGAGCAGTGAGATGTCTGTTTCCTTCACAGGAACCTGCGTTGGCTGGAAACAGTGCAAATGTACTGCTGGCTTTTACAGAAATCGGGCTGGGATTAACCTTTTCAATGCTTGTTTTCAGATTCCCCTTTTCGTTCCTTTGTAGAGATAGCCTCTGTGTTCCCAGCTGGTGGGAGTCTTGGAGGAGGGACTGATCTCACTGTCACGGGGGATTTCTTTGAGGAGCCGGTGCAGGTCACTGCTGCAGGTAAGAGGAGAAACATGTGAGAGGTTTTTTTTTTTCAATACAGTGGTCATGGTCCTAATCACAGAACTCAACTGATGTTCATGGGTACCAGTGCAGGAGTTTTAGGACTCTTTATCCAGAAGGTCCAGTTTTTCTGACTGTGGGCATGGGCCAGTTTCTTGCATGATAGCAAAAGCCCAGGCTTTTAGTGAAATATTGACTCCTTTTGGCAATGAGATGGGTTTGTGCTGTAGCTCAGCTCTGTTCCAAGCTTCCCAAAGCACGTTTGTCTTCTTTTCCTGCTGCCAGGTGTCCCCTGTAAAGTCAAGCATGTCTCTCCCAAGCAAATCAGATGCATCACTCAGCCTGTCGGCAAGGGCAAGAGGCTTGATGCACCCCAGCCAGGTACAGTATTCAAACAACAGAAGGGTCCCAAGAAACAAACACACAGAGAAATGGAGGGCAGAAATAGTTGGATGATACGTGCAGCTGAGAAACAGGTTTTTCCAGAACACTGCCTGCTTCAACATCAAACCAGTTTCTCCAAAGTTTGATGGGGAGGAGGGCCACAAAGGTGGTTTGAGGGATGGAACACCTCTTCTATGAAGAAAGACTGAGAAATTTGTGGTTGTTCAGCCTGGAGAAGAGCTCCAAGGAGACTTTAGAGCAGTGTCTAACTGAGACTTTTAAGAAAGACAGGGGCAGACTTTTTAATAGGGCCTAGGAAAAGGGATAATGGTTTTAAATTGAAAAAGGATAGATTCAGACTAGATACAAGGAAGAAATTATTAATGAGGGTGGTGAAACACTGGGCACATGTTGCTCAGAGAGAGAGATATGCTGAAGATATACTTTCACTGGAAATATTCAAGGTCAGGTTGGACAGGGCTCTGAGCAACCTAATCTAGTTGAAGATGTCCCTGCTCATTGCAGATTGGGTGGACTAGATGAGCTTTAAAGGTCCCTTCTAATCCAAATATTTTATGATTCTGTGGCAGAGAAAGGCAAGGTGGAGAGCTCAGCCTGTCACTTGTAAGTGGGTGATGGTGGGAGGAAGATCAGTCTGTTGTGCAGGGCTGTGGAAAATGAGGAGTAAAAGGTATGGGTGATATTTAGAGGAAGAATAGCTGAACTAGAGCTACTGTAGAAGCTTCTGGGGACACCACTTGAATGGAGCATTGGATTAGGGAATAATTGTGCATGAAATGAGGCATTTTAGCTCTGAGTCATCTGTGCCTTTTCCTGCAAAAGCAGATGTGAGCTTGGTTGGATGCTCTTCTTTCTTCAGGTTTTTGCTCTTTCGGGTGGAAGATTTCAAGGTAGGGCAAGTTCCTTAAAGCAGGATCTGTGCTTTGCCTTTGACTGCAAAACAGACCCTCAAACAGAGACAATTTATTATTAAAATTTGCTGTTCTTGACTGTCTTCTTACACCACTGGTTCTAGAACATGCTCTGGGATTTTTGTTGGCTGCTCCTGAGAATGCTTTTGTTTTAACTTTCTAGGAAACAGAGGGCTTCTCTTTGAAGTCTGGGATGACACCTCTGATCTGACAGAAGCAGGTCCTGGGTATAGATGGCAGTTTGTACATAATGCCAGTTCCCCAGTAGGATTTCTGACTGGGGCAAAGAAGTCCTTCAGGTACTCAGTGATCTTAAAAAGAGATTATGCCGTGGAAGTTACCTTTAGCAGTGTTAAGGTGGTAACACCTGACAGCTCTCTATAGCAGAGCATTACTGCATAGCTCCTATAAATTGAAGCAAACCTTCTGCTCCAAGGTCCTTTCAAAAACTCAAAATATGCAGCAACGTGCTTTATATTTCCTCCTTTTGCTTTCACTCAGTATTTCTGCTTTATGAGGCCTAAATGTGCTCAAATACCACAAAAGAAATTGCTGCAGAGGTAGAAGGAGCTCGATTAGAGCCGGTTTTGACTGGAGCTCCAGACAGCTGTAGAGGGCCAGATCCTCAGCTGCAGCACAGGTAGAGTTAATGGAAATAAGCTTTTCCCCAAGCTGCAAAAGTATGTGAACCGTGTTGGTGCTCGTTGCCTCATCAGATATACCCTTGAGAAGCTGTGCAATAAGCATGAATACTTTGATTTTTCTATCTTTTCTATGTTTTTTTTCAGTTGAACTTGGGCATGATTTTGAGCTTTTTCCTGCCTGTCCAGGGTTAAGACGTTGCTTGAGAAGGATTGCACAAAAAGTGACCAACAAGAAAACCATACTTATTTTCATGGAGCTGTTACAGTTTTTTTTTTTTTTTTTCTTTTTAAAACTTCTTTAAAGCGTAAGCAACATTTAGGGTGAAAATGGGTCATTTTGGGCTTTCTTCAGTTTTACAGTCTCTGAATTTTTGTTATAAGTTGGTCTCGCAGTCTTTTCTTGTTATTTGGTTTATGTGAGGAAGTGGGGTGTGAGGCTGGGTTTTCTTTGCAGTCACTCTTTTATATATTATGATAATATGATGTTTTGTGTATCTTATAATATTGTGTTTATTCTGCTTTTACTTAGCTCTAGGCTTCGTGGATTTTTTGTGGCTCCTGAGACCAACAATTACACCTTCTGGATTCAGGCAGATGGTCAGGCATCTCTCTACATCAGTTTGTCCCAAGATCCAGATCATAAGGTATTACCCTTGGCAGAGAAAAAAATGAGATGAGGCTAGGAAGTAGTTTTGATTAGAATCATAAGTGGGTGTTTTCCCAGTGTGAATTTGCTAATTGTCCCCTATTATAAATCTGTTGCAGAGTGAAATCTGTATCATTAAATTTGGTGGTTTACACTGGCCCTATCAGCCTCTCAGTTTACTAAAAACTCATTCTTGCATCCAGAGCCTTTGAATATTTCTTCTGTAAGACCTTTTCCTTAGTCATCACCATTGCTAACAGTCTGTACAAGGGAGCTGGGAAGCTTGTTGTCTGACTTCCTCAGTTTGCATCCTTTTTTTGCCTGTTAAAATTTTGCCCTCTGAAAACATTGGTCCTTCTCTTTGTAAAGCTATAAGTTTGCTATAAATGCAGATGAACTATTTCTGTCGGCTATTTTTAAGCCTAGTAACTGAACAGGGCTAGAAGAAGAAGAAAGGAGTTATCTATTAAAAGGAAAGAGTAACATTACTGGTCTTATTAATGGTTCATACTACATCTCAGAAGGCTATAGACATGGTTCTTTCTTTTGTATTTGGGAAACGTGATGTATAACTGAAGTAGTCCATTAGAAGCTGCATAGGGAACTGTTATTAGGGTTAGGGTCAGCCATAACAATTATCTTCTTTATGGTATTCAACTCTAAACCAAAGCTCTTTTGAGATGATGGCTTTTTACCACAGAATAGGAAAAAAAATGTGTCAACCACCAAGCCTTTGCTATCAGCTATAAGAGCAAGACTAGTTTGTTTTTTTGGAGCTGTGGTATCAGCCATAGTGACTTTTAGGGCTGGAGAAGCGTTTCTAACAGATTGATTTGGTTGTTCTGGACACAGGTGAAAATAGCTTCTCTCCCTGCTGGCAATTCAGAGTGGTCTGAGAACTGGGTGAAGAACTGGGATGAGCATTGGCAGCCAAAATCCAAGAAATTTGAGCTAACTTCTCAAACAAGGTATTACCTGGAAGCGCTACATCATGGAAAGGCACCCAGCAATGGCATGAGAGTTGGAGTCCAAATACATAACACATGGCTGAATCCCCACGTGGTGAACAACTACTACATTGAGAGACACGAAATTCGTGCTCGTGCCTTGCATCTTCCAGAAATGCAGGTTAGTGCTGTGTGCTTAACGCTGAGAGCTAGACTAACTCTCATTCAGTTGATGTGGATGGCAGCAAATCCTAATTGTAAAGGTCTTATTGCTGCTAGACTTGTTTTTAAACTGCTGAGATGGTTGATGAGAATAACATTGAGCTGAAGGTGTTTGTGATTTTTACGAACATTGGTGGGCATATGTAAATTCTATGGTTGATTATAATCTGCTCATGTGTTAAAGTGTAAGCAATGCTGAATTGCCTCAGGTTTTACTTCACTCATTACCACCTCACCTTGTTAATTATTGCTAATTAAGGCAAGCTTGGGATAGGTTTTATTTCCCCTTGTTAGTGACAAAACTTGTCGATTTGTGTTTCCTGGTCAATCTACATTGCAATCAGATAACTGAAACTTACAGCATGATGAAATGCTGAACAATGAGGGATGAAAGTTTTTTTAAGTTAAACTCTAAAGCCTCAGGTCAAAGCTTTTGGGACCATTTGTGGCTGTCAGTGTGTCTGCTCAGGTAATGAATCCCTTCTGCTCACGTTAATATAAGAGCAGGACCCCTAGGCCTGTGTCAAAAGAGACTATGAAGGATAAGAGTAGTTTAAGAGGAGAAGGGACTCTTTATGTATAGAGGCTTAAAAAAAATCAAATTACTGGACATAAAACCTCCTCAGTAGAAGATACCAGGTTTGAAGTCTGTGAGACTCACACGGTTTGTATTTGTTTTCATTTATTTGTTTCCTCCTTTGCTTGCCAGATGCTGACCGTGTCTGGTACAGGGTATTTCAGTATCTCCTGGAATAACACAGTACGCAGAATGATCCCCACAAATGCTACGGCTCTCCAGGTAGGCATCATTAAACATAGACACCCAGTCGCCTACTGGGGTGGTGTCATTGATGGAGCTCTGGTATTTGATTGCTGTTAAGCGTTTGGCTCAGAAACCAGAGAGAAAGGTCTTTTGCAAGACCTTTAAGATCATCAAGTCAAACCGTTACTCCAGGACTACCAAGTCCATCATTAACCCACCTCACTGAGGGCATCATCTACTCGTTTTTTGAACACTTCCAATGATGGTGATTCCACATCTTCCCTGGACAGCCTGTTCCAATATCTGATCACTCTCTCTGTGAAGAAATTTTTCCTAATATCCAATCTAAACCTCCCCTGATACAGCTTGAGGCTATTACCTGTTGTCCTGTCACTTGCTACTTGGGAGAAGAGACTGACCCCCACCTCGCTACAATCTCCTTTCAGGTAGTTGTAGAGAGCGATAAGGTTCCCCCCAAGTCCTTCTCTTCTCCAGACTAAACAACTCCAGTTCCCTCTGCTCCTCATCAGGCACTTCGTCAGCTCTGTCACCTCTCTCTAGTCCCGTTCCAGCACCTCAGTGTCTCTCTTGTAGTGAGAGGCCCAGAACTGAGCACAGTATTTGAAGTGAGGCATCACCAATGCTGAGTGCAGGTGGATGATCACTGCCCTGGCCCTTCTCCATGATAGTCATTAGACATCTAGTCAACACAGTTGGCAGAGCCTGGAGGGACATGTAGATGTAGATGCATGTAGGTGCTCATGTAAGACATCTGCATCAGGAAGCTGCTGGACACCTAAAGGGTGTCTCACAAACCTGAAGGGTATCAGACATGGAAATTTATACTCTGAGCTGAATTTTATTCTGTACCATTTAACTACATGCTTGTTCAGAGTTGCCTTGCCACCAATCCATAGCTTATGAAAACTGTAGTGGTATGTATGATGTAGCTGTCTACTGAAATGATCCAGGCACCCTGGTATTATGACTCCTTTTCACTTTTTTAATTTTTTTTTAAAGGTGCAAACAGCAATAGAGGAACTTCTTTCAATAGGATGTGAAACTGAGCCAGCTTCTGCTAAAATCCTTTTCCGTAGTGGCTTTGAGAAAGAAGGTACTGATCTGTGACAAATCATCATTATTTACTGTGAATTAAACATGCTTAAGTCTTTTAATGACAGTAAAAATTACATTTTTTAATAGGTTTAAATATCTACGTATGTTTCTCAGCTATTCATCATTTGTTTGTGTTCTGATGGGAGAGTTTATGAAACTAATATTAAAATCAAAATGATTAATAATGAGAGATTCTTTCTGCAATATGTTGTATGACTTATATTGCAACACACTTATCAAAGCAGGTGATAGTTTTAGTTGTTAGAAACATTAGGTAGAAACAAAAAAAGCAAGTTCTGGGCATGTGAAATTATTCATGTTTCAGTATGTCTCCTGGGTAAGCAAATCTGGTGTAGCCCATAGCTATAGCTCAGGCTGTGGAAGCTACTGATTCTAACGCTGCAGGTCTTTGCTTTCATTGTTTCTTGCTGACTGAAACAGTGAAAATATCTGTGGTATACTTGACTGGTCAGGCAAGGTGTAAAACATCAATTGCTGTTGTAAAAAGACCCAACATAATTAAGTTATGAATAATTAAGAATAGTTTTCTAACATTGAAGGTGTTGCTCACATCAGAAAGTTATACGAGTAGAAAAGAACTCCAGTAACATTGGCACAGGCTACCCAGAGAGGTGTTAGATACCCTATCCCTAGAAACATTCAAGGCCAGGTTGGAGCAGGTTCTGAGCAACCTGATCGAGCTGAAGATGTCCCTTCCCATTTCAAGGGGGTTGGATTAGATGGCCTTTAAAGGTCCCTTGCAGCCCAAATCATTCTATGATTCTGTAACCGACAGCAATAGCAGTATACTTATCCTGCCAAAAAGTAGATGATTGCCTAGAGAATTTGTATCATGTTCTTGTATTTGGTATGGAGAGAACAGGTCCCAGTCAGTAATATTTACATTTTGTGACTGATTTCTCTAGTGAAGGATAATAATTAATTAACCTTAACTGGGGAGGGAAGGAAGCTTTATGCAGAAAAATGAAAGCAGCAACTGGACATTTTTATTATGATCCCAAATCTACAATTCTGCCAGTGAAAGAGAGAAAAACAAGCTGAAAGCCAATAATAGTTCAGCAGTACAGTGGAAATAAAAATAAATGTGTAACAAATAGCACAAAGAATGAGAATTTGTTTTTTCATTGATGATTATAAAATGTAGATAATGTCAAAAGATGACAAAACAATGGTGAAATTGTGGTGAATGGATGCCAGAAAAATAAAATGACCACACACGTTCAGACCTTGGTTTATCTATCCCAGTGTCCTGTGTGCAGCAGAAACCAAATATATTCCTAGGCAAGAGTAAAAATTGGATGATTATGTGTAATAATTCATCATTAATTCTTTCCAAGTTTGAAGTATTTTCAGCTCAATTAATTTCCTGAGTATAATATATTTTTAATTTAATTACTTTCTATGGCTCCCCCTGCCCTAAATTTACTTAATCTCTTCTAGAACACAGCTAAGCTACTGCATTCACAATTTCTTCTTTTCTTTAAACTCTGCTCTTAAGTCCATTTTGCAGACTTTATTTCACTTACTGGAAGAAAAGGTGAACTGTCAGTATGTAGTGAGAGAAGAAAGGCTTTTGTGTTTTAGGGAGAAAAGAAATCCTAGCAATTTTTCAGCAGCACTTTTGATAGACCAATGCAACAAACATCTCAAAGGGGAAGGTGGATTCCCCGTTGCTTTACATGCTTTACATGAATTTCCATCTTTGACAGAGTATTTTCTGGAAAGGATGTATGAACTTGGTCAAGCAGATTCTATATGGCTGAAGACAGTATTATTCGCCATGAAGTTAATGGGCAGAACAGTAATTTAATGCTTCCTTCTCCTGTCTTTCAGCACCTTTAATCTGGGGAACAATTGCCCTGCAGATGTTCACCATGTATCTAGGCGAGGCAGTACCTAAGAGTAGGACTGACAAATTCTGGGTACTCAATTTCTGCATTTTCATGAATCTCTTGACTGCAGTGGTTTCTTCTGTATCATTTTCAACCCCTTATCCCCTCTTGTTTTTTTTAACCTCTGTCAGATATGAAAGACATCATTACCACAGGACACATTGACAATGTAACAGAGCCTTTCTGTGGAAGGTTCAGTGTTCACAGACCAAGCCAGCTGGTGAAAACTTGCCCGCTAAATCTACCAAGATATGATCTTGCTGAATACACACATGTAAGTGACTGCTCTTGATGAGTAGGTTGCCCTGGAGGTTGATTGCTTAGAGCCCAATCAGCAACATAAAATCATCAGGTCTGCTTGGACTTCCTCCAAATCTACAAAGGATCATGTTTTTGGAGTATGTCTGTGGATAGACCATTGTGTGTTTTATTGACTAGGTTGATAATTTGATATGCTTGAGATGTAAATATTGTCTAACACATCCAGCTGCTATCTGCTCCTTGGGATGCAACCCATGCTGAGGGAAAGGAAAAGGTGGCATGGTGTTGGGAAAAGATTGAAGATGTTGAAATGATCTAGATGATCTGTAGTGTCCTTTCCAACCCTTAACATTCTATGATCACTTTTTGACAAAAGGAAAAAAAACAAACCCTGGAACTTGTTTTCTGGAGTTCCATTTGCTCACTTTTCTGCTTCTTGTCTACATCTCTTTTAATAGGAATAAGGTCTTAATTTCAATTATCACCTTTTTTTTTGTCACCTGTGGAAAGGGAAATAGTTGGGGTTTGAAAGGAAGAAGACAGGAGGGAAAGAGTCATCCCCAAAGCCTTCTGCAGTCTTTTCAGACTCCTTCCAGTTCTCCTTCAAAGACCTCTTCCAGTCCTATTTCCCTATCTAACATGCATCCCACACCTTGTACCCTGCAAATCAAACCAGCTCCTCCAGTCTTCTTTCCTCCCTTCCAGATACCTGAAATCCCCACTGGCACTTTCTAGCTACATTTTGCCCCAAAACCCCACCAAAGCAACAGGGATCAGTTTCACTTGATATGGTGCACACAGGTCATCTAGATGCCATGCGCTGCCTTCTATAGAGTGCTACTTAAGGCAATTTGGCCCGAAGATATGGACTTTACTGATGACCTTGAGCAACATTTTTCCCGGCTTAATGTTAAATTGGGATTGAAACAGAATATACTATCTTCTACATGCATTACATATAAATTACCTGTGGTTTGATTTGGGATCTTTTTCCCCACATTTTTGCAGGTGTGTTTTGCACATAAAGGCCATATGAGCAATATTCTTCATATCTTGGTGTCCTACACCAATGTCTCTTTAAGTTCAGTGAAGAGGAAACTCATCTGCCTATGGGATTTCAATAAAACTGACTCTAAGAGGTACACAAACACTGTTTCCAAAGATTACACTTATCCTATAGTACGAAGGTGTACTATGAAAGCTGAGAAAAGTTCTTATTTGTGTAGGAACAAATTGTCAGCTGAGGTAAGATGACATGCTATGTCCCTACAGAGGCATTTCTGGAATATGCTTCTATTTTTTTTGACTGTTTACTGATCAAATTTGCATGTTTCTTGTTATATGTACTGTCTCACTTTAGCATTACACAGATGGAGTTTGTTCTGTCTCTGATAAGCACATCAGAAGGTTTATGAAGGCATTAATTTCCCAGTTTCTTTGGCAACAATCAGTGGATTTTCTGCAGTGAGACAAACTGATTCCCCCCCCCCCCCTCCCCGAATCTCATGAGAACATTGGTACATAAAGATTTGAAAATTGGTGTAGTTTTTGATTTTTCTTTATTCACTTAGATTTACACGAGTAGAAAACATTTGGTGTTAGATGTAAAACTTGTGGAAGGCAGACTTAAAAAGTCAGGAGAGTCTGAAGAACTTCAGGAACTGAAGCTGGCATCTTGGGTATCTGTAAGATTGTGAGAGGGGCATGTGTGCATGCCTGGAAGGGGAAGAAGGAGTAGGGATTAAATTACCACATGGTGGAGAGAGCTGGGAGCCTTGAGCAATCATCTACTATTCTCAAGAGGTCTGAACTCTGGATTAACCTCTCTGGAGGTCACTGATGCTATCGTTGTGTTTTGCCAAAAATAAAACAGTGGCTGTTATTCCTACATCCAACTCTTGTGGTTCAAGGAGGACAACAAAACAGATCTAAAGCTTTGTTTCTCACTGTGGGGAACTTAACAGAGACATGTAGAGACTGATCACAAGCCATTGAGCAAATTTATTATGTATGAATAAATAACAGTAATAACAGTAGTACCTGATGTTACCTGGCATTTCACAAAGCACCTTAAAATTTGGTTATTGCCAATACCTCACAGCAAAAGTAACTTTGCACAATCTTTCTGTCTTCCAGCTGGACGTTTACTTGCACTGATCTCTGGAATGGGTGTGTGAATCCCTCCATGCTTCTGCAGGACCTCCCTGCCAATTCCCCTGTGTTTGTGCATCAGATAGACTTGCTGCAAAAGGAAACATCTGTGTCATTTTACCTTGATGAAATCATTGTTGCAGATAGAACTGTGGCTGGTAAAGAGATCTGGTTTTCTGTCCTGTTACTGACTTTCCAGGATGCTCCATCAAAATCTTTAATGATAGGGCTGGTTGAAACTTTTTCGAAAGGCCAAGGGTCTTTCACAACAGCCATGAATATCGATATTCTTGATTTATTTAGAATGTTTTTCTACAGATGTAACTCTTAGATGGTCTTGTCCAGGCAAAAAAAGCCCTGAAGCAGATATGTTTCCAGCTATGAAATGAAAATAACCTAGGCATAGTCCAGCTGTTCTCCTTGCATTAATAAATGCATATACCCTTTTTCTTTCAGTTTCTCAGCGAGATCCCAAACCAGCTCAGCCAGATGGAAGGATAGTTGAAGCAGTATCTGTGGTGGGGTCTTCTCCCACTTACAATGTGTCCTGGATGGTTTCTGGCTGCGGTTCAAGTCTGCCCCTTCTCTCTTTAAGGTAGGGATAGCTAGTAGATCATCTCAATAGGCTGTAATAGCTCGTGTAGTTCCTCTCTGCCAGGAGCTGGCTGTTATCTAAAACAGGACATGAGAGGCAGCGGAGGATAAGTCTGCAATTTGACAATCCACGTGCTTTCACTGGAGTCTTCTCTTCTAGGCATTGCTAATACGCTGTGTACAGACTGTTTATAGTGAATTCTGCACAGATGCCTGTACTCAGTAGATCGGCTAGAGTTCTAAATTGCTATACTGACTTTCACTCTCAGCACATGAGTGTCTGGAGCTTTGAGCGCTGTATAGAATCTTGAACATATCTTAAAGCCATCTTAGTGAAGCTGTCTGTTTCTGGCATTGAAGTTCCCTTGTATGAGTGGAATTCAGTTGCTGAACCAGAGGTGCTTAAGATGTTTCATCTAAACTGGGATGTAAGATATGTATGGGCCACCAAGATACGACATAGGACTAGAAGGAGATCTAGGCCCTTCTGGAACAGTGAATGAAGATCAGCCAAAGATACTCCAAAACACCTTTGATGACATCAGTTACCAAGTTAGGCAATGGAAGTCCACCTTATGTGTCCTTGTTGCTGAATTGTTTCTAATTCTGGAAGTTCTGGCAGTGAAAGAGGCAGCAAAGCCATAGGCTAACTGGATCAGAGTGTGAAAATTAAAGGGCTATACTGGCAGAGAATAAATCCTGTGAAAGTTGTGTTGTATCCAGCTGAGTCAACAAGGTCCTGATGGGAATAGAGGCAGGCAAGGAAGCAGCTGGTACAAGGCAGCCTCTTCTTTCCAGCAGCCAGCTGCTAGTCTGGCTTAGTTATTTAACTCAGTTACTTGCCCAGGCATCCATAGGAAATCTCCTTTAAGAAGGCTAGCCTTGTCCTGCTGTAACTTAATTTAATTTCTTGCCTTGCAGTCTCTCCTCTTTCAAGCATATGCAAATCAACATGCCATTACTTTTGAGTCCTCCAAAGACAGCTTGATTCTCCTTTAATAGGTGGCTAAGATCTGAATCAATCAAGAAATGCTTGGCACTGGCAGGCTTCTTCACCTCATAGGGGAAGATTTAAGAGAAACCAGTGTGTGATGCTGAATCCAGGAACACTGAAAAGAAGAAATCAGTGCATGTTTTGAAAACCTGTGGGCTGGTCACTGTCTTTGGGTATCTTCAGGACAAACTTGGCTTTTTCTCGTAGCACATGGTGATTTATTCTAATAGAACTCGCTGTGGTCAGGACAGGAATATCTGTTAAAATCCGCTGTACCGTATGTACGTCATTCGAGAAAGCTCAGTGATCCTTTTGGATCTGTATTCTCGAAATTTACCCTGCAGAAGCTGCGGCTGAGCTAACATTTGTTCAGTAGCCCGACATTTAACCGCATGGTGGCATCATTGTACCGTAGAAAGTCTTTTTTCTTTTGAAGAAGGTGAATTCTAGTGGCAAGGAAAAGCACACTTTAGAAATTGGGCTTTGGGTGAACTCTAATATGAAATATCTCTGTAATTCAGGCGAGATAAGATTTTGATGGACTGTAGGAGACAACAAGATGAAGTAGGAAAGCTTTTTACTTTGCAGTTGTAGCTGCATTGGGCTGGTTCTTTAAAAATACCAGTACTGGGGTTAGGACTTGCTTGTGGTTAGTGCTGTATGAGCTATTTTTTCTATCATAATCTAAATAGGTGGTGTTCCATCATTTTCTGTTCTGTTCACTGCCTATGTTATGTAGGTACAACCTGGGTGTCGTCAATTCCATGACCTCTAAATGTTTTCCTTAGGTCCTTCAAGAGTGTTGTTTCCATAGGTGTACCTCTCCTGCAGGTCACATAGGGGATGTCAAGAATGGGGTCTTGACCACTAATGCCTTCACATGAACTTTCTTTGTCACACAGAGGTGCTTTGCTTGGGAAGGGTTCTAAAGAGTACGGCTACCTCTATGTCTCCACGGAAGATGTGAGCGTCAGCCTCACCATTCAGAGGCTGCAAAAGTCATCACTACCTCTTGGAGGGACCTTCCGCATCCACTTGGCCAATACAGTGATATCAGGTATGAGAAGATGCAAGTACAGGTCTTGGATTTCCTTTGCAGAAAACCAAGTGAAGAAGAGATGGTACTGAAGCTCAGAAATGCTAGGGGTACAGGCTTGCAGGTTAAACCCACTGTCATAGTTGCTAGATATTTGCATATGATGTCCTTTAAGTCAGGAGTTAAAGACTATAGACAAGGCAGTATTTTTAGACGTTCAGTATTGGGTTGTTCAAAAACACATACAGCCACTATGAAATAGGGTTGTTCAAAAACACATACAGCCACTATGAAATGTTTGCCTTACTGTTAAAGAACTTTGGATCAGATCCTGAACTGGAATTTTGCATCCCAAGGTTTGTTAAGCTGATATTTCTCCAGCGTGTGTATTCCCGGTCATCTTGTATGACAAGACTTCTGCAGGTTGCCAGGAAATTAATTCTCTTCTAGGATTACTAGGATTGTTGGTTTGCAGATACCACGAAGGCTTTCATGAGTAGAATTGCTTGACTTGAATTTAGTCACTCTTTACATGTGCTAGGCTTTCTTGTGTTTCTTTTAAATAGTTAAAAAACCTTAGAATAAAAAGTGAGCAGATTAATCTGAACAAAGCCAACAATAAAGTTCTAGACTGAGGAACTTTTGATTCAGTTATAAAGTCAAATAAAAGTAGGACAGGCAGCCTTAGATTATTTGTGAAATATCTCTTTGTGCTTTCCCCTCTTTCTTAAGAATTGGTTTAGAGAGATTATTTTATCTTCAGCTGTGTATGATTATGGCTCTTTATGTTAAAAGAAATAAAACATTATTTTCATTTATTTGGGATTAGACCCAAGGATACAAGATCTTGATAGACGAACTTCCTACCCATCTCATCTAGGAAGCTTCCAAACCTTCCATTTTGAAGGAAAATTGCTTTTACACTGAAATTTAATGTGTGCACATTTTGTAAAAGTATTACTTAAGATTTCTGATGGTCCCAACTGGAGAGAAGTTTTTAGGTTTTCTTAGCTATTAAATAGTGAAGATCAGCATACTAGATATAATGGAGAATTTTTTTATGGTGGTGGTGTTGAAACACGGGAATAGGTTGGTCTGAACAGCCTGATCTACTGGAAGATATCCCTGTTCATTGCAGGGGTTTTGGACTAGGTGACTTTTAAAGGTCTATTCCAGCCTAAACTGTTCTGTGACTGTTCTCTGATTTCATGGTTGTTTGGCATTTGAGGTCTGGTAAATTTCTCTCTGCTGCTTTTTGGCAGTTGCATAAGTTTCAACCACAGCAGCCTTGCAGTAATAATGAAACATGTTTTCTAGGACCAGGTAGGTGTGCTCACCTAGGGATAATGATAGTTGCTGCTTTCTAATGTCTTTTGCAGATGTTTCAGTGAGCACTTCCTCCAGCCATCTCCGCAAGCTTTTGCAAGATAACACAGATAATTCTACAGCCCCATACTTCAACAGCAGTGACTTCATTGTGACCAAAGACTCGGATTCTTGCTATGAAAGCATCTGGACACTGACTTGGAAAACAAAAGCTGGGGATTTGCCCAATATTATCAGTGTACAGTAATGTCTTTCACTAACACCCACTTTGAACCTCATTCAATGTCTTTGGCCATGGCTAATTCATTCCTCAGTGTTAGTTTTTATGAAGACACTTGTGGGACCTTAGGCAATCTATCTGCCTGTTAGAAACAGCAGTTCAGTAAATTTCAGATTAGACAATTAAAAAAACAATTGTATTTGCACAAGGAGAAATTACATCTTCAGAGCCTGTGTTTCAAAATGAGGAGGCTAGAATGTGCTTTGCTGCAGTTCTGCATTATAAAGAGACTGCTATACTGAAATCAAATCCATTATAGTCACATTTATATTTCACTACAGTAACTGAAGTTCAGTTCAGGTTTGTGGCATCATTTATGGGCCAAGAAGGTCTTTTTCTGAAAACTTTCTCTGTGTGTTCATGTTTGTTTCTCATAAGTTGCAGAAGAAAATTCAGTTCACACTCTCCTAATATTTGTCATGTTTAAGCTTTGCTTCAAGTACAAGGTTCTTTTTTGAGTAAAGACTCAGACTAAGCTGCTTTCTCCCTTAAAAATAAACTATTTCTTTCTGTACTAAGCTTCTAAAATTGTAAAATTATTTTCAACAAAACAGTGAGTTCCCGTGCCCAAGACATTAGCCTGGAGGGTGAAAAAATCTTGAGCTGCATCTTCACCTGTAGCACAGACCCTTGTTTCACCCAGAGTAACACCTTTGAGAGCAGATGTTCAAAGCTCTTTCCATGCCTAATGCCAAATGTTATTATTGACTACTAGAAGCTTATTTTCAAATCTGGCTCCTGAAACTCCTCACCTTAATTTGCAGTCTTTTTGTCTGCAAGGTCAGGTTGGGAACAGGGAGGTGTTGTGAACTCTTGGGTAATGAGGTTTTAGACATGCCTTGTAAAGACTCTGTGAATTATGGCTGAATGCTTTTAATTTAAAATCACAGGACAGAAAAGAATAAGAAACTTAAATTATTTGTTCTTTGTCAGGTCTCTGCTGAAAACCTCACTGGTCTGGAGCCAACTGTTTCTAGTCGTGTGGTTTATGATGGGGGTGTGTTTATTGGACCGATATTTGGGGATATGCTTGCTACCTTCAATAACAAAACACAGGTGAGTTAATATGCTGTTACATTTCCTATTGATTCACCTGGGTAGTGTAGATCCATGAGTCTCACAGGTATTCAGGTTACCTACTTCTGCCAATAAATCCTTTCAAAAATCTCTTATATGCTTTGCACAGAATTGGTCAGATTCTGCTACCTGGTTTGTGGAGCAGGAGTTTCCTCCAAGAGCTATTGCAGGTGGGAAAAATGATCATCTTGGTGACAGAAGGCAATTGATTCATTTTGAGGAAGTGACCAAGGGCTGATATTTCTGAGCTCCCACCCTTGGTGGGTACCACGGTGTTGGCCACTAGACTTTGAAATGACACTGTCCATCTGCAGCCTATCTGCTGCGATACTGATGGTGAGAATCAGAGAGATAGTGGCTGTGGTACTTGTCTGTATGTCCTTTAGCCTTTATGGATCTAAATTCTTCAACTGTTGAAAGGGATTAAGGAGAGTTTCCTGGAATAATGAGTCTGCCGGATGGGCAAACGTGTGGCAAATTCTGTTCTCAGATGTTACAGAGTAGTGCACATTGTTGGCTTTGCTTCCAGCAAAGACTGCTAGGCGCTGTAGAGATAACAGGGTGATGCTGGATGTGCTTGAAGCCCAGCTGTGCAGCATTTGGGTCTAGGTTGTCCTGCTGTTTTGGTGAGCTTTTTCTCTTCATGAGGTCTGCCCTTCTTCAGTGTTTCAACCACCCTGATACTTTTGCTATCCTTGGTACAGACATACTCTCAAATAGACCAAATGAAACAAGAATGGCAGCAGCAATTACATTTCCTCTTCATTTTTTGAGGCTTGATTCTGGCTTGCTGCTAGCAACACGTATAAAAATGCCCCTCTAATTATTGTGCCTTTATTCAAGCAGAGTACTTCACAACTCTGTGCTGCTTGCATTTCTTGGGGACAGTCTGCTTTTGCTTTTTGCAGATGGTGTACATACCTGCACATCCTTAATACCTGGGAGAGAGATGAAAAGGGGTTCTCCTATGCCCTGTGCTTTAGCAGCTGACTCTTCTTGAGATACTAAGATCTCAGAAGAGGTATCTCTTAGTCTCTTGCTAGATAATCAAGGTCACAGCTTTCTTGTTTCAGCATGAACAACAAGGGATAAAAAAAAAAAAAAAACAAAACACAAAATTGAGGGCTGCATGCTGAAAAGACACATTCTGTGATTCATTCTAATTAGTCTTACAGGCTTTAAACACAATAAACTTGTTCCCAATGTGGGGTGGGAAGAAATGGGGTGTGGCAAGCAGGGTCTTCAATGGATTGCTAGGATAATAGGAGTTGGGAAGAGCTGAGGGTCTCAGCAAGATGGGAGACAGGATCCTGCCATTGAGGAATGACACTGAGAAAGGCTGGAGATGCAGCTTCCAAATCTGTAATCTGCATTGCCAGAGATGAGCCCTAGCAAGCCATGCACTTTAATTTGTAATGAGACTTCAGCAGGATAAACTGCTGTCTGACTGTGGTCTGTTCTCGCAAAGCCTGGGTTCTCTTGGCATCTAACTGGCTACCAGTATCACTCTGAAGCTCTATCTGGTAGATGCAGCTCTAGAAAGCACCTCTGTTCCCTTCCCAGCTTCAGGGCAACCTTCTTTTCTGTCTTCAGGTGGTGGTGGAGGTGAATGATGTCCTTGCAAACTGTTCTGGTTCATGCTCTTTCCAGTTCAGCCAGGAAATGACACCTTTAGTCAGTGGCGTGGAGTATTCATCAGGTAATGGGGCTTTGTGTCTGAACAACTTGGCAAAACACGGTTCTGTGAAAAAGATCTGTCAGATGCTGCTGATGATTTGTGCCTGTGGATTCTTTTTGAAATTTCTTATTTTACGGAAACTGCACTTTCTAGTGGGGCACTTATGATCAGCTCTTGTATGTAGGATAGGAATATATTTGCAGCAACATGAAGATGGTTAGGGGCATAAAGAGGAGAGAAACAGTGGTGGGGCTGGTGCTTAAAGTGAAAGGTGGCTCTTGGTTCAAGTTGATTTTAATAAAAAATTAAGGAAAAACGTAATAGTTGGAAAGGGGCAGGCAGGTAAATGTATTGTGGCGGGAATAAGAGATTATTCCTGGTGTAGATTTTAGGATGTCCACATGAAGTTGGTAAAATTTTAACTGTTTGTTGAAAGTAAACCATTTTCATTGTTACACCAAAATTTACAAGTGATCTTGTTGATTATATTTCTTCAGATGACAGGTCCCAGGCCACAGTAGTTATCAGGGGAGCTGGCTTCACTGAGGAGAAGCCAGCTCTGCAGGTGAAGGTGAACAGCACCACCTGCCATGTCATAACGCTGAATCAAACCAAAGTGGTTTGCCAGATGGAGAGTTTGCCAGTTGGAGTCTACCAGATGATGTTGCTGGTGAGACCTTATGGCTTCGCACTCAATGGCAGCACAGGAGAAAGCATCTTTCTAAGAGTTGAGCCAAATCTGGTGGCCATTGAACCTCCTACAACTTCAGAGATTGGTAGGTCTGAATGCCAGACTGTTTCAAAGAGGACGTCTGCTCTCTGCTTCTTTCTTTTTATGATGCTTTTTGGTTCTTCTGTACTTCCACTACCAAGGTCTTCACTTGATAAAAACACATTGAGTGTACCCCAAAGCACTGGGTCGAGTTTCTTAGAGTGTCAGACTTTCCTTGATTCTTTGTGGAGGCCACCATTTTCTTGTCTAGTTTTGTCTGGGAATAGTAAATTCAAGTGCAGGTATATTAATTCCAGCAGGTTAGTTGGCTATTAGCTTTTCACAGTTTGTCTTCCCATATCCATTTAGCACATAGCTTTATAGTATTTAAATTAATCTAGCCTAATTATGAAATGGCTGCATGTTGGTTCACCCCAGTTCTATTGAAATGAATTAATATTCTGAGGGATAAAATGGAAAACTCATCTATGTTTATCAACAAAACTGAGAAGCCTAGAAAAACGCAAACTAAACTGAATCTCCTTCAACATGACCTAGGCTTACACTGACAGTAGAAGTTGCTCAGCTTTTGTCTGGAAACCTCCTAGTTTCATTATTGAGGTGATTTGAGTTCATGATTACAAACATCACTGAAAGCAGGAGTGCTGGCCTGTGTGCAGCATAAAGCTAACCCAGCCATGTGGCTTGGTGAACTGATTGCGGCATGCTTGGACTCCTTGGAGCAAGTAAAGGAAGGGAATGATGGAGTGCAAACATCTCTCTGGATTGAGCTATAGGATAGAATTGGACCAATGTAGGGTTCCTAACATGATAAGCAAGAAGATATGGACACCTTTTTATTTTATGGTTTGTTGGAGTGCATGGGAGGAAACAGGAAAGCTATTCTAAATCTTTTAACCCTTTCCTTCTCCTCCCCCCCCCCAATGGGAGGGTCATATGTTACATTAAAGTTAAAATTCACTTTTGATTCATAGGAAATCTAAACCTACAAAACATAACATTCCCAAATACCCTAAAAAAGCCTAGCTATGGCAAATGTTAGTGCTTGGGTCTTGCTTCTCATTTCCTTTGCTGGCATTCCAGTTCTTCTCCCAATTACAGTGATCTGTCACTCATTAAAAAGAAAGCAAGTATAACGCTATCTTACATTACATATGCCTTGAACATTTATAATTGGAAAGAATTACAGCTTCCATCTGTGTTTTTAATTTCTTCCACTTAAAATACCTCTCTTCAATCTTATCGTAAAGTGCACATATGCAGTATTTCACTACATATGGATATAAGTGTAGATATCAAAACTTAAGAGCATCAGTGTTTACACAACACACATGAATTTTGTACTCTAAATCTGAGGCTCCTTATCTGACAACTACATTAGACAAGTGGCTTCAGTTTTAACTACTTGCTGTTTCTGACTCTGCAAACTTAATGTTACAGGAGGAAAAGCCAGGAAGCATCTTGCCATTTGCTGCATCAGCTCCCTCTTAATCAAAATATTACCAGTCTTAGTGGTGCCATGGTGGGAGATACCTGTGACCTAATTCTATAAGCATGGAGTGCCTTTCTAAAGACACTACCATGCTCCAGTGGATAGAAGGAGCCTGCTGCTAACGTATCTAATTGCTGCTGTTTGTTTGGTTATGCTGCTAGCTAGGGAAATAGAAAAGATTAAACATTAAATTAAGATATAATTATAACTTAACTTTAAATTACGATATAGTTCTCTGGGGGTTTAAAAAATTAACAGGAAAAGATACTTTGATGAAAAGTTGAGGAAAAGGGGTTGCCATCAATGTATAATGCCTTTATCATAAAAGCTTTTTTTATATCACATGGAAAAAAGTCATAAAAACTCAGTTGGTTTGTAATATAGTGTCATGGTTTAGGCCATAAATCAGCCAGTTTGCTACATGAAGAATCGAAAGAATGCAACTCCCACAGGTTGAGATAAGAGCAGTTTAGTAACTAAGGCATAACACAAACCACTACTGCTACTACTAGTAATAATAATGGCAAGAGAAATACAAGGGAAGAGAATACAACAGTTCACCACGTATACCCAGCCCGACCAAGCAGTGCACCCCCACCACCTTTCCGGGCCTCTGCTCTCTGTTTCTGCTTCCTGGGCATGACGTGCTGTGGTATGGAATACCTCTTTGATCAGTTTGGGTCAGGTGTCCTATCTCTGCTTCCTCCTGGCTCCCCCTCCTCCCTGGCAGAGCATGAAACTCAGAAAGTCCTTGGCCAGACCAAACATCACTAAGCCATAACTGAAAACATTGGTGTTATCAGTGCTGTTCCCAGGCCAAAAGTCAAAACCACAGCGCTGCACCAGCTACTGAGAAGGAGAAAAATGACTGCTACTGCTGAACCCATGACATATAGCCATACTAACACATACATGTAAACACTGCATTGATAAAGTTCCTGTCTGAGCAGTCCATCTCTCTAGCTGTAGCCCTAAAATTGTGCAGTACTAATAACTAAAGCAAAGAGCTGGAAGTTTCAAGAAAATATAACTATTTTTTTATTTGTTTTGCTTTTGAACTGCATCAAAGAACGAAGTCCAGGTTAGAATTGCTATTAATGTCCATTCTTATTCTCTTTCCTGTTTCTCTTTGAAATGCTTTTGAATCTTCCAGTCACTTGGAAAAGCAGAGGGGCACCTTGACTGCATTGGGTTGGGTGCTGCAGAAAGATCAAGCACAAGTCTGACTTGTGCTGAGTATGATCCTGCATTGAGATTGAAGAGGCTCAGCTCTGGCTTGCACAAAGGAGAGCTGAGGCTGCCTGGTGCTTCACAGAATCAAGCCCTCTGTGTCTTTCCTCACAGCTCTGCTAAATCTCAAGCCCTGCCAAGTCCCCTTTCTAACCCGAGTTTCCTTAGACACATGCCACAGGCTTTTTTGACAGCAGGGTGCCTGGCAGCTATTTCAACTGTGAAAGCACCTGCTGTGTTAAGCTCATTTTCCATTCTTAGTGCTTCTTCCTTCCTTATTTTATTCTTGGGCTGGGGATCGGTGAGGTTGCAGGCCAGACCTTAACAGCTTAAATGAATATGTCATTAAAAAAATACACTGAGAAACAAGCCCAGTCCTCCTGTACTGTGGGCAACAATTCAAATAATTGGCATAAGGTTCTCTGGTGAAAGAGAGGAAGTTAGGCACAGCAAGGTGGAAACATCATCAGATCAACTGAGAAAAAACTGCCTTTTGTAGTGACCTGGTAATAAAGAGTCCTTTGTAGATAAAAATATCATTCTACATCTTGAATGTAACAGAATAATTGGTTTTGTAGGAGGACTGAGAATGGCTCTCAGTGGGACCAACCTGGAAGGGGTAAACTTGGTGTTGTTCGGATCTCAGCCCTGCCCAATTCTGGAGGATAGCAGGAATTCAACAAGGATTGAATGTACAGTTCCTTTTCGGGTAAGAGGCAACATTTTCTGGGGAACAGCCAGCAGCCTGTTGCCCTGTTTGTTTTTCTGGCCTGAGCTATTCTAGGGGGAAAGGAAATGGCAGTAGTGGTAGATTAAACATGCCTGGTACAATTGCTTTTACTCACATTTTTGAACCTACTTCAGCTCTGAATCTTCTACTTTACATGCAGACCTCATCTGGACATAATCTGCATATAATGCAGAATACATGCCTAGGGACTGTTACCAGCAGTACTCTTTGCTGCTTGGCAAATTTATAGCCAGGACAGTGCTAATAGTTTAAGCATAGGGATAACAGTCTATGCCTGTGACTCGTCACTGTTTCATTTACTAATATGGATACAGCAAATGAAAATCTGCATAGTCTGAGATTGTTTTAAGGTTTCCAACTCTTCATAGGTGTCCCTGTACAGACAACGTAAATGTACACATTTAAATAGAGTCTGTGGTATATTCAAATTTCATCGGGACCATGTGCCTAACTTAAGGGAGATGCAGGAATATAGGGAAAAACTTTTTTTTTTTTTTTTTTTAATTTATGTATTCTTTTCTCTGACATTTTCTTCATTTCTGTTTCTAGGGGACAGAAGATGCTACCATTCGTGTGACACTGATTTCTGGGTGCCAGTCAATAACAGTAACCAACTTGTTCCAGTATGATCCTTCCTTAAACCCAGCTGTTATATCGTTGAGCAGAAACACAAGTGGCGTAGCAGGTGAACAGGCTGCAGACATGTACTGAGCATCATGTTCAGAAGTGTCACTATTGCTGACGGTGGTAGGGAAGAGGGGAATTTAGGTCTATGAAATTAGGTGATCCAACACTGGTTTTAGTTCCTTTTCTCTTACCTCAGCATGTTTTGGGATAGTCCTGATCAGTCCTTGTTGTTTTACTTGGTTTTTCTCTATCATACATGAACTAATGAGTTGCTTGCCCTATACCAGGATGGATGATGCCCACAGGATGTCAGGTGTGGTACAGTGCTCCTTTTGTGTCATGTTTCTCTAATTCTGCTCTGCCATTATTCCACCTATTCATTTTCAGTAACAGGTTCAGCCATGACAAGAGAATGTCCTTCAGAATCCAAAAGGATTGATTTTGAAATGCCTCTTGTGCATTTTGGGTTGCTGAAAGCAGAAGAGAGGCAACACCCTGGTAGTTCCCATTTCCAAGACAAATTCTTCCAGTTTTCCCTTGGACCATGTGATCCGTTACTTTAGAATATGAGTTTAGATTTCATGGACTTTGTGGGGCCAAAATCACAAGTAGATCTCATGGAGTGCTTAGCATTCTTTTTTTTTTTCTTTTTTAAGTTTCAGATGAGGTTAGCTTTGGTTCTTTTTTTATCACTTCCCTTTTATTTTTACTTTTATTTTCTCACAATGTTTTGGCATTGGGAATAGAAGGCATTAATGATGAGTGGTGTCCACTTACATACAAGCCTTTGAGGAAGAAAGTTTACTACATTTCTATGTGGCAAGCAGACACCAGATTCCTCATTTCTGAGAGAAGGAAGGTGAAAGGAAGTTGAAAATATTCCTGCTTTCCTATTCACTCCATTCCCATTCCTCCAAGGATGTAATAATCTGTCTGTTTGATTGATTCATCGCCCTCCCTTTTTAGAGCCTCTGCAGTGCACACCTTAATAAAACTACTCCTTGCTCAACCCATTTGGCTGGATTTCATGGCAATGCAAGGAGTTAGATGACTGCCAGTGACAAAGTATGCTTCTTGCTGCATGCCTGGCATTTCTATTCCTTTCCCCAACTGCCCTTGTCATTTTCTATTCCTCCAGAATGCATAAAAGAAAATGTCCTTTATCACCTAAATATTATTCAGATATCATAGCACCAAGGAGGGATTTTTCTAGCCGCGGGCAGTCCAGGTGCAAGGAATTCCTTAATGTTATAGTGTCTTGTGAGTAGTGGTGTGGCTGAGTTCAATCTCTTATTCAGAACCTCCACAGCTTCGTCTTTTAATATAATTTTCGTCCCATATAATAAAAAGAATAAATAAATTACACCGATGCCTTCCAGGCATCTAGGATTAAGCTGACAATTGACCAAGAGTCCAAAGAGTTCATGCTATTAACATATTTGACTTCACTGGCTTTCAAACTTTATTTGACACTGCACATGCAGAATTGAAAAGTACTGGCCTCAAGACCTGCTCAAGGGAGCTGTTAGATGAGGGGGTGCTTTGTGCAGACTCTCCTGCTTCACGGAAAGCAGAGACATCTCCAAAGCTGAGACTGTGGAGCTGAATGGTAACAATGCCTGCTGGGGGGTCATGCTAAAAACAAGTGACCCAGGTGTCTGCTTGGGACACAAAATTGCTACCCCAATCTAAACCTCTAGTAAGGATGCCTTAACATATAAATGTTAATTTTGATTAAGGCAAGGTGAGAAAGTAAAGCAGATGGCTTCTGGTAGGAGCGAGTGGTGACACTGCAAGGGGAAATGGCTTCAAACTGAAAGAGGGGAGATGTAGATTACACATTGGACAGTTCTTCTCTGTGAGGGTGGTGAGGTCCTGACACAGCTTGCCCAGATAAGCTATGCCTGGCCTGTTCCTGGCAGTGCTCAAGGGCAGGTTGAATGGGGCTTTGAGCAGCTTGGTTTAGCGGAAGGTATCCCTGCCTGTGGCAGTGGCGGTTGGAAGAAGTGTTTTTTAAGATCCCTTTCAACCCAAACCATTCTGTGATTCTATGGCTACCTTTTCTTGTGGTTGGGATAACAGTGCCACATGCTCAATGAAGAATAGGAAAATTAAAGCTGTTCTGGAGAACTCTGCAAGCAGACAAGTATTTCAGGCTGGCCAGTTCAGGGGATGGCAAAGAAATATTAACACCTTTAGCTTGATTAATTTAGGAAAGGGATTTATATAACACAGTAGTCTATGGCAGCAGGAAGTTAGAATTCAAGACCCCTTCTCATCCTGTTTATTCCTATTTTTGTGCAATTGAACCACACCCTTCAGGGGAGACAGGAGGATGAGATTCACCTCCTAAAGATGTTTCTGTGCTTATTGTTTAGGTGTCTTGCACACACAGTGAAGAGCTCCGGGATTCACCAGAGCTCTTTTGTATGTCTCTGTTACAATAAGATGATTCATGCCATAAAGGCTCTGCTTCTCTTCGCTGACTACAGATAGAACTATCTCAGTGAAAATTTTATCTGGGCTGATTCATACCACTCTTATTTGTGAGTTATTTCAGGAGGAATTTAGGTTATGAAATTTCCTTCTTTCCTGCTCTTTTCATTTTATATTACTGTATTATGCAGAAAAAGAGAAAAGTACTCTTTATCATCTGACTATAATTTGTCTCACACAGAGCTTAAATGTGAGAGAGCACCTTATTTCCTGAAAAAATGGTGCTTTGTAGCTGTGATGGTTCTGTCTGGGATAGATTTCATTTCCAGCATAGTAGCTGGTATGGGGCTATGTTTTGGATTTGTGCTGGAGACAAATCTGAACCCCTAATAACACAAGGATGTTTTCACTCTATCGCTGAGCAGTGCTTGCACAGAGCCAAGACCTTTTCTGCTCCTCACACCATCCCATAAGTGAGTAGGCTGAGGGTGCACAAGGAGCCAGGAGAGAACACAGCTGGTACTGCTGATCCCAACTGACTCAAGGGATATCCCACACCATATGATGTCATGCTCAGCATATAAAGCTGGGGGAAGAGGAAGGAAAAGAGAAGGGGAGGGATGTTTGGAGTGATGTCATTTTGTCTTCCCAAGTAACCATTACATGTGATGGAGCCCTGTTTTCCTGGAGATGTCTGAATACCTGCTTGTGATGGGAAGTAAATGAATTCCTTGGTTTGCTCTGCTTATGTGCACAGCTTTTGCTTTACTTGTTAAACTGCCTTTATTCTCATGTGTTTTCTCACTTTTACCCTTCAAATTCTTTCCTCAGACCCACCAGGGGGTGAGTGAGCAACTCTCTGGGGCTTAGCTGCTGGCTGGGGTTGAACCACAGCAGGACATATGTAGGCATCTGACTTTACATAGCCAAGGAAATTTTCATTTAGCTGTAAGAGACTCCCGTTAAATAGCTCCTTAATGCTGAAAAATAGTCTGGATAATTTGTCAGGGATTTAGGAAAAATCCCAGAACTCCTCAGTTTCAGTTTATATGAGATTTAGAAAGACTGGATTTGAATTTCATTAGCTGCAGATATTTATATGATAGACATTTAGGATAAGGGGCATGGACCGTATCCTGAGGGTGTCTGTAGATGATCATAACCAAGTTCACTCTGCTGAAGTCTCACTTGTGGCTTGTGACCGTATCATGGATGAATTGAGTAGGATTCAGAAACACTTTAGGTTTTTTTTTTTTGGACTGATGGATGTGACTGGACCTGTTTTAGTGGGATGGGACTCCATGTTCTTCCTTGTGCAATGGTTACACACCCTAAAATAACTGCTGCCAGCAACACTGAACTGGTTTTATCCATTCTCCTTTTTGTAGGGGGTGAGGAGCTTCAGATTGGAATATCCCAGTTTGCCAGCTACCGAGATTCAGATATCAAGGTCCAAATTGGGGACTCGTGGCCACAGATCCAGGCACAGACAGACCATAGTGTTAGTGTGATGCTTCCAGCCCTGGCTGCAGGATGGTACAATGTTTCCGTTACCATCAATGGTGTTGCTGTCACTTCAAACGGGTATGTGAACATGTGTATTTTAAGATGTACATTTCATTGTGCCTTCTATTTGGCATTTTAGGGTTAATCTGAAAAAGAAGATAAGAGTTTTCAGAAGTTCTGTACCTAAGAGTGAAATCTGCAGTGTGGTATAAAATTATGAATAATTATCAAGGCATTTATTGATCTGTGGACCCCAAGTCAGCAAACTGCTAATGCGAGTCAATTAACTCCCCTTGGATCAGTAGGAGGCAGGAGAGAAACATTTTAGAAAAAACAGTTGATTTGATGAAAAATGCATATTCAAGCAATCAAAGGTATTCACAGATTCAGGTCAAATGCAGATAAATTCTGCTGTAGGAAAACAGCAGAAGAAAAGAAACACTTCCTGAGAAAAACAAAAGCTAGTTTGAAAAACAAGAAAATGCTTTGTTTGGAGAATTTTTAAATGAAGCTATTTTTATCTTTTAAGGTGACATATCAAGCCTAGATAAATGTATAAATGAATTAAAATGTGGGGGAAAACTGACCTGAAAGTGGGATGCAGCAATACATTCACAAGCAACACAGGTTTGCTTCTCAGCCATGCAGTGCTTATCCGTGACAGTTCCTAGGAATGATCCTGAAACAATGGTAGTGAGGAGAAGGGAGCTGTTTTTATTGCTTACAAACCACCCTAAGCTTCTTGTTTCATTAATGAACTTCAGGAGGAGAAAACCTATGGTCACTGGAATGACACACAGGGGTTCCATCTGATAACTGATCTCTTAGCAGCGCCATTAGTTTTTTTTCCAGAGACAGAGAGTGGAGGGAGATGGGTCATATTAGGAGACAGCTCTGATCTTTGGTGGGATGGATTGCAGGCTTGGGAAGGTCTGCTTCTCTAACTTGTCCTTTTTGAAAGGAGGGCAACGACGAGGAGAAATAGATATAAGTGGGAGAGAAGTGGAGCTACACCTTTATCTGAGTTGTGCTTCAGGTACGATGAGAGAATGTAAGGAGGGAATGCAGCTGGGATTTCTTCCATGCACTTGCATTTCTTTCTGTGGGCATAGCTACAGTGGGATCTGTTTGGCAAAAATCTCCCTCATTCTTTCCTCCTTTGGTGAGCAATTCAGATGTACCTCATGGACTAAATCTGACCAACAGGCTGTCACTTGATAAGATGGTGCTTGAAATACTGTGGATCAAATCACGTGCACAGATTTGGTTTGTGGTGTGGTCTTGTCACCATGGCATTGAACAAAGAGGATGTGCCATGTGGATGTCTGGCCTTCCAACCTAGAAGGAGTTATAAGAAAGAAGTGTAGTTCAAGAGGACAGAAAAATATACGGAAAACCCTTTAAACCTCCAACCTCCCTTTCTATGTTGCTTGTGTTTTGCAGGGTTGAGCCGTTAATCCAGTACCTGTCAGAGATCTTCAGCATAGAGCCATGTTGTGGCTCCTTTCTGGGTAAACAGCATTGGTACATCTGCAGCCACTTATGGAGGTTAAAGGGATCAAGGGAACAGTTTTCCTGCAGGAATGAAAAGGGCATCCCGTTTCACATCAGATTAAATGAGGGCGTTTTTAATCTGTGACCCTTTATTATGCAGACCTCAACTGGCAGAAAGCAGCAGTCTGGAAATGTGGGGTTGTAGTGAGCATCCCTCAGTCTCGTTGGCTGGCTCAGGGCTCCCTGTGCTTTCAGTTTCATTTCTTCAAGTATTTGCTTGTATATCCTTGCATGTTCCCATTGGGAAAACAAAATGTGCCCACACCTGACTCATCTGTGCTGTGTCTTTCATTCATTACACCTACATCTTTCAAGGCTTTCTATCTGAAAGTTAGGCGGCAAGCAGGGTATAAGTGTGGTTTGAAACAAACAATAATTTCAAATGATCCCGAAGGAGATACTGCTTTTTGTTAAGTTGAAAAGAAAAAAATTGTTTATCAATGTTAACCTTAATAAAAAAGTATTTATTAGTCCCATTCCAAACTTTTAAACACTGGAAATATATAATGTTTCAGAGCCAAATATTACTGAATGAAAAAGAAAAGTTTTACTTTAAATCTAAACGAATCAGATTTAGTGTAGTTAACTTATTTTGGCATTTTGTTGGGGATGGGGGAGAGTTGAATCTTCTCAAAATGTAGTGATTTTTACATAAGCCCTTAGGAATGCTTTTATAGGAGACAGAGAATTTCTTGTGATGCCACCTCAGTTCCTCCACAGGTTGCTCTCCAAGGCTTATAACATACTTAAAGATACAAAAACTCAGGGGCTTTGTGATAAATGATTGCTTCAATACTTTGTGAAGTGCCCAAACTTTGAAAGATGAGAGTGGGGATAGATCTTGGAAAGCAAAGCCTACCGGTTTTGAAGATTAAGCTATAGTAAAAAAAGGCCAAAAAAAGAACTTGTTGTACCCTTTTTTTCATATTTAAGGGTAAATTGAAGTTTAAATGAGAACTAATTAAAACTTTAGCTGTAGTTTTATGAATGGCTTAAGTTGACAGGGAATCTCATCACTGGAAGAATCACCAGCCTTCCCCCTCCCTTATCTCTGGTCTTTTGCTGGCTATAACACTTGTATGGCCATCTGGATCAAGGATTGGAGCTCACTGAAAAGGAACTCCATTATAAACCAACTTACTTTTCAGGCAGATCATAGGAAAAGGAAGGGCATATGTTTAATGGATAAAGAGGTTGAAGCAAGGCAGGGCCCTGGGAGTACCTGTTCTGTAAACTAAAGGAAAGTAGATGGAGAGAGGCTTCAGCTGGGCTCTGGGATTGGAAGCGTAGGATTAGGCTGGGAATACTGGAGGGTTTACATTTTTATTATTATTACCTATAATCTAGGCTGCTACTTCTTCACTGCTGCCCTTATTCTCAGCTCCCTGGGAGGCAATGCAGATACTGCTGTGTTGCAGCATGTAAATTCAGACACTGGGTTTCATGCTTATTCTAGATAATTAGCACCTACTCTCAGAGGCACTCCCAAGGCTTCTTCTCCTGCCAGTATGGAGAGGGTTTCCAATGCCATGTTGTAAAACAACTGTGCTGGATCAGGCCAAATATAGCCTGTTTTCCAAGAGTGACCCAAATACAGGATGACTTAGGAAGAGTATATGAGTGGAGCATTGTATGATGATATTTCTCTACAAGCCTTCCAGCTTCCAACACTAGTCACAACAATAGCCTCGTTTGGAGGCCATACCTTTGTGTCTAACTCTGCCTGAATTGCTTTTCCATATGAATTACCCTATCAGTTTGCACTATGCTTTTCCTGTCACCTTCTGTGGCCTTAAATAGGCACCCAGGTAATAAAAACACACAGATAACCACAAGGGAAAGCAGACAGCCTGTGTTCTTCCAGCTCATGCATTGGGAGCTCTGGTCAGAGTCACATTTGACAGTGGAGGGGGAACTGCTTTACTTTTACTTTTCCTGTTCTACCCATCTTAAATGGTGCAGACTGGGAGCATATAAGTATGGGAGGCTTTGAAGCTGGATTTATTCATCAATGCAGCAGCTTTTCTGGTCAATGAACTCCTCAAGGCCAAGTGACCATCAGTGCATGGCAAATCTGGCACTCTGCCTGAGCAGCCAGGCAGAACTGAAGATTGAAGGAAGGTCTGCGGGTTTGACTTTTTGTTTGAAAGTAGTCATACCACATCATGCTTCCATGTATGCAGCAGGAGCAAACCACATCTGACATCTCCCCACCTGCCTGTGCAGACCATCCTGTTCCCTGAAGAATTCAGTCTCTGTGTACTCTCATGGGTGTCCTCACAGAAGCTTCCTCCATTTTCATGGTAGCTTTCTAATGTCATTTGCTTCCATGAAGGTCCCTGGTTGTCTGATACCTTAGCTTCCTGTCCACATAGGATTATCCTAATATGATTGCTATTATTTCTAGCTGCCTTGTTCCAGAAAATGAACTTAATTTCTTCTTCCGTTCAGCTTGGCTAAGGCTGTGTGGTGTGCTTATCAGCTTTATCATGGTTTATTGGTTCACATCACATTCACATACATTGTTCACATTAGTTAATTCCTTTACTGCATATAAAGTCCTTCCTTATTTTGTTTCACTCCTAGGTGGAACACTGCTCACCATCTCTGGGGTGGGCTTTAGCCAGAATCCTGCCCTGGTTTCTGTTTCAATGAACAGGAAAACCTGCAAGGTTACTCACTTGACAGAAGATACGGTTTGGTGTCTGACCCCTCCAGCTGCTAATTTATTTAATGAAGATTCCCAAGAAATCTCTGTCAGAGTAAACATAGTCATCAGCAGAAGGTCAATTCAACATGTTCTCTTTCCAAAAAGGACCATCACTTTTAATTACCAAAAAGCTTTAACTCCTCTGATTACCACTGTTAAAATGGAAATCACAGGAAGCAGTCTGCTGTTGAGCATCCAAGGGATAAACATCACTGGATCTGTTGCTAAGCTTGGATATAGTGAATGTGAACTTCAGTTTCAACATGGCAATGAGTCTGCAATGTTTTACCAGTGCTCTTTGCCACTAAAAAGCCTGGAACCCGGGATTTTTCCTGTCCAGGTTATGCAGAGACAGCTGGGATATGCTCATGTAACGGCAAGGCTGCAGACCCTCAAAATATCTCCACAGGTAACCTCCATATTCCCATCACAAGGATCAATCTGTGGTGGGATGTTACTCACTCTATCTGGTATTGCTTTAAATTCCAGGAGGAATTTGGTACAGGTCAGCCTGAAGAGTAATTATTCCTGTGAGGTCCAGAACTCTGATGATAATGCCATTAGTTGTATTGTCCTTCCAGAGGCCCATCCTTTCCATTATCAGTGTCTGTCTGGGGCATCCTGGGCTCTTAATGTCACTGCAATTGTCAATGGCATCAGCAGTGTCTGCCTTGGAGACTGCACACTCCACCTTCATGAGCAGTGGACCCCTCTTGTAGATTCAGTGACCTGGGAAACCAATGGGACTTTCACATATGTGGCTATCAAAGGACAGAAGTTGGCATGGCCAAATGATAGGCCCATGGTCCACATGAATAACCAGGCTATCTGTGAGGTAACTTTCTGGAATGAGACCAGCATCAAGTGCCAGATGGACTGCATTTCCCCAGGGGAATACAACATTTCCATATTCAACAGGAAAAGCGGGCAAGCTTGCTTCAGAAAGGCAGTCCCTGTTCTTACCCTCCTGCCTCAAGTGCACCAGTTTTACCCACGAAACTTCAGTACCAATGGTGGAGGCCTGCTTACCTTAGCAGGCTTGGCACTGAAAGGGAAGAGAATGACTTCTGTTCTCATTGATCATCGCCCTTGCCTCATTCTCAGTGTCACCTGTGCAGCTGTCCAGTGTACAGTGCCTCCAGGTAATGGGAATAGGCCTTTGACTCTAAAAGTAGATGGCATCACGTATTACCTTGGAAGAATAAGTTACAATGAGGATTTTACCCCAGCTTTGCTTTCACTTGCTACAGCTGGTCTTCTTTTAACAATGAGAGTTTCACGGGTCACAGAGATGGACACCATCTATGTATTTGTTGGAGACTTTGCTTGTAGTGGTGTCACCATCACTAGCTCTACTTTGCAGTGCTCAGCTCCTCTGCTCCCTGTTGGTCATTACAGTGTGCTGGGCCTGGATGTCCCCAGGGGTTGGGCTTCCTCCAACCTGACATTCACCTCTGAGCTGATGGTGACAGCTATTCATCACAACTGGGGTAAGTCATGAAGGCTTGTTGCAGTTTCTTTATGGGGTGCACTGTCTGGTACTGCAGCAAGTGGTTTTTTTTTTTTTGCATGAACACAAAGCTGATGAATTAAAAAGCATACCCTTGTTGATAGCTGTCTGTCAGGCCATGTCTTAATTCCCATTTTATGTTCTTTTCCAAGGTGGTTTGAATGGAGGAGCAATTTTCCTGCATGGAATTGGATTTTCCCCAGGGAAGACTTTGGTCACAGTCTGTGGCACCAACTGTGGATTGTTGGGCAACACAACGATGACTGATCTGACCTGCCTTGCCCCACGCCTACAAGGTCAGCTAAGACACAAAGCCTCATGTTTTGTAAAAAATATTGCCTAAAGCTCTATTTTGACCTGAAGGGTGTGTGTGTGTGTGTGTGTCTGTCCCAGTGCATTTCATCCAATTGGAATAAAAAGCAGCAGCAGCCCTGGAGAAAGGAGAACCAACAGAACATTGACTTCAGGTTTTTGAGCTCAATTCAAAGGCAGCTGCTGTCAGGGGGAAGTTTTGTGTCAATAGCCATGGGCTCTGGACTAGATCCACCGTGTGCCTGTGGCCACATATGCTTTGTGGTTGTGGATAAGATGTGCACAATGTCAGCAGGTCCTTGTGGCGGCTATTTCTTAGGAAGACAGTCTCACATAAAATGTGAATGAGTGCTGTAGGCCTGTGTACACAAGAATCTCTTGGCCATCATGACTGTCTTAATGAGCTCAGCTCCCTTAAAGGCCTTTTCTTCTGTGGCCCCATACATTTGGTGTTTTGGCTGCATGGTGGGACAGATTCAGCAGACAAAGAGGTGGGAGGAAAAGGGTGAATGACTGTAAGGGTGAAAAAATTATGTACTGTGACCAAGTTCATACCTTTGGGCAGCTGGAATGAGGATTTAAATTCTTTGAGTGGGAAGATGGGATCAACCCTCTCCAGAGTGGATGCATTCTCCTGAAATGGAGAAAGGCAACAGAGAATGTTGTAATGATCTCCAGCTTTCCCAAAGGGAGCGATAACCCTGCCTTGATTTTGGAGGAAACTCTTTGAAATGGGAATTTCTTGAACAAGTTGTATTTCTTTGCTTTTCTACTGGCAGCACAGAATTAGACTCCTAAGATCTACAAAAAGCAGGATTTAAGACTTAAATCTCACCCTGAGACATACACTCTTCTCCAAACCCTAAGCACAGAAGTACCTAGCTTAGTGCTGCAGCATTCCAGCACTTGGTAGCATGACAGTTCAACCCCTTCATAGCTCCAATGTTACGAGAAAATCCTGATCTCTGCACAAATATTTGCTGTTTTGTGGCCATCCAGAGTTTCATCAATCAAGTCACCAAACTTCCATGGCCTCTTATGCTCTGTGGACCTGGAAGAAAGATGACAGTGATGGTATTTTCCTCAAAGATGTGTGTAATCTCTGTTCTCCAAATAAAAGTTGACTAGATAGTTACTGAGCAAGCAGGCCAAAGTGAAACTTTGAACAAGGGGTGGGACAAGAGGCTCTTGTCATTTTTGATGGTTCCTTTCCTCATCCATAAGGAGTACTGAGAAAAATGGAGGGTGTTTTTAAATCCAACCACAAGCACTCAGAAGGAGGCATGAGGAGGTTTTAAAGGCTCAATTTGCCTTGTTTCAAACAAGATCCAGGAACAGTCTGCAAGACTATGTTATTTTTTTAAGCAAGAAAACTCACATAGTGCTAGAGTGATGAAAGAAACCCAGAGCACAAAAAGGCGAAGTCTGGTTATTGTAAGAAGAATAGCAGAATAAAATGTAATCAAACTGATTGAAACTGTAAAATATTAGTAACTGTGTTCAAAATTCACTGCGTGGTAGGCAGCAGAAAGAGCCTGAGGAAAACTATTTCAGAGGCAGGACCACAATGCGTATTACTGACACTAGATGTCAGCAAGTGAATGCTGATTGTTGCCTGCTTTGCTGGCGGTGTTTCGAGAGAGACGGTGCAAAGGGTCATCAACCAAAGCTACACAGTCTTTGAGCCCAGTTACAAGACAACCTGTCTCTTCCCTGCTGTGGTTTTTGCAGCATGCAGCCTTGAAAATCTCATCAGTCGAGTTGCAAAAATGCATTTTTGTCAATGAAGTTTTTACCAGAAAACGGTTTTCTTGCATTAAATTCCGTTGCAGGCAGCTTAAATCTGTGAGTGCTTGCCAGACAATTTGTACTCCCTGGGACAGTTGTATTCAGCCTGTGCACATATACATGTGGCATCGGTGAATCTGCATATAGAGCAAGATGCTTTCCAGGCAGTGCTCCTCCTAATATTTAGGGGATTACGCTCTGCACATTTCAGGGTGTGAGCGGACTGATTAAATGCAGATAGCCCAGTTTCACTGATGGTCTACATACTGCTGCTTGCCCGGGGAAGTTTGCCACATGGCATTCACACATTCAGTGCTCAGCCCTTCCTTTCACAGCCTCATCCACATGGGAGAGGTGGCAAAGAGTTTGGGGATGCAGGACCATGAGCTGTGAAGGAGATGGGTGGAGGGATGGGTCTATGGTGCCTCAGGGCCACTTTGGTGCAGAGGCTGGTGTGCCCAGGTTGGATGCTTATCTGACATTTCCCACTGCTGCTCATGGAACAGGTGATGAGAAGTGAAGAGTTTAAGCTGTGTTTCTTCAGTTACAGTACAGTGGTAAAGCAGAAACACCTCCCCTCCAGCAGTGCATGATGTCAGGTGGCATCTTACTGCCCTGGGGTTTCATTCCAGTGCTAGGTCATGTTGTGTCTGATCTGATTAAAATGTTCCTGTAGGAATCCCCAGCCGGTCCATCTAACTTACTCGTGATCAAATCAGTAGGGCAAGGCTCTGCAGGTGAGAAATGTGACTTCTTTCCCTGGCAGTTTTCTAAGACACAAGGAACTGTTGGTCTCAGTAGGATTCATCCATAAACCTGCCCCACAGGGTCTTCCTTAGGAATGGTGTTGGCAGCAAAGTTTTGGTTTCGTCATTGACAAGAACTGGGCACACTGAGTACTGGGGCATGCTCAGTCTAGAGCAAAAGGAATAAGAATGCAAGCCTAGACTCTTGAAGGAACACTTGTCTTCTGGAAGATGTAGGAAAATCAAATCACAAGAGAAGTAAATTTGGGTTTCACCTGTAAAGCTGAAGAAAATTAACAAAATTAAGTGAAGTTAACAAAACCACACTCCTGGCAAGGAAAATAAAACCAAACAAAAAAATACCTCAAACACACCCACACATCTTTAAAGGTCTATTAAAGAGATAGTATATTGATCCTGAGAGCTCTCCTGTTCTCTTATTCCTGCTTTCTTACTTATGTCGCAGTGCTGTTGATGAATGCAAATACAGCTATAGGTTCTGTTCAGCCCATTTACAGATCATGTTGTTAAAGTCTGTGAGATTGAATTGTGCTCCTGTGAAAGATGAGGAGACTGGCAGGAAGTTTAAGGCAGGTGAGAAAATAACTGAATATTCCTAGTAGATAATATTAGGGTAGGTACCATATATGAACTTTCACAGTAAGCTAGTATCTGACATTATCTGTTTGATATTGGGGTGAGGGTAAATAAGGTACCTTTAGAAAGGGGTGAACTGATAAGAAAAGATCCATCAGGGAAAAGCTGAGTCTGATTTGCCTGGTTACACTGAAGTGCTTGGAATAACAGGTATGGCTTTAGGGCCTGGACTCTTTGTTTCTGAGTCCTGGACTGGACCTACTAGTAACCAGATTACATTGGTAAAACTGGATGTTTAGGGAAGAGGGTTTAGATTGAAGGCTAGAAATGAAATGAAGCTCAATGAAGTTTAAAAGGAAGAGAGGCATGGCTTGATGGAGCTCTTTGCATGGGATGAGAGAAAAGAGAGGAATGAATTTTGGTTGCAGCAGTGCAGATGTATCAAGGAGAAGCACTGGGATAGGACCAAGGGGAACTATAGTCAGGTAAATAGGGTGATTTGTACAAGTAAACGAAGAAGAGATAAGAGGATATTGTAGTTGAGGCCTCAATAGAAGCCAGCACCTGTGATGTTTGTTGTGGAGAACAAGCCAAAGGATCCAAATGGTCCCTTCTCTCTTTTAAATCCAGAAAATAAAATTAAGAAAGAGAGAAAAAATAAAAAAAGCATATTGATTACATGGCAGGCATGTTCTGACAGTGAGATCTATCAGGTGTTGGAATAGATGCAAAGTCATCTCTTAGGACTTCTGAAACTTCGCCATGCAAAATGAATGTCTTCTAGGGAGCAATTCTTAGGCAGAGTTTGGACTTGATGACTGTAACAGGTCTCCTTTTTCCTTCTCTCCGACCGCCTTTTCTTTTTTAACCTTTGTCTTCTCTGCTAAGCACACATTGAATTTGTGTTCTCTGGTCCTTTTTGTGAGCGGTGGATGACTGGTAATGTGTGATTTGGCACCAGGACTCCTTGGGCAGTTGTTCAATCAGTCTGCAGCTGCCCTTGGAACTTCGGTAGGTTTTAGCCTCATCACATGTCCAGCAGTTGTTATTAAATAGCAACCCAGAAAAAAAGCCCTTCTACTGAATAGCCCAGGATCCTGGATTAAAACAGACTATCCCTCAAAGACAGGGGTTGGAGCAGTTGGTCCCTAATCCATTGTCAACATGCAGAGAATTGGCTGCCGTTGTGTCTGATCTCAAAAGAGAACCCGTAATGGGATGAATGCATTCATCTCAGTGATGGGATTGTATTACACTTGATTAGTAGGTTTTATCTTTGTTGGGAATATAAAACATAAAGAAGCTTTATTCTGGGGCTTGAACTCTAACCAATTAAGCAGGAAGAAGAATTGTGTCCCAGAATGGATAGAATACCCTCTTAGAACATACTGAATGTGTTGCAAATCTTAGTTGATATTTTTTGTTGCTGTTCTGGCAGAAGATAATAGCACCAATAATACCAAGAGATGCTTGCACTTAATGGTGAGAAGAAGTGGGATGAAAGGCCAAGACTTCCCCCTACCTGAGAAAAATATTAAATCTGGGAACAGGGAATAGGAGGACCTCAGAGATCCCTAAAGAAGGGATGAGGGCTGCATGTCTCCTTGAAGAGTGGTATCTCCATCAGATGGACAGGAGCTGTAGAGTGTGGAGATGAGACCCTTCCGCCCTTCCCCCTGAGGGAGCAAAAGCAGTCCTAGGTTTGATTCTGAAAATCATCTACATGTATATAAGCATATAGGTATATATATTAAGCAGGGTATTCTTGGATTTTACTTCTAACTATCTCTTTACAATCCATGCTTTTTAGCTTAGATTTTATAATTAGTACCTCTGTTTGCCTGGTCTGACTTAAAAATTATTTCAGCAGTTGG
Source organism: Psilopsiagon aymara (assembly GCA_024733675.1). Lineage (NCBI taxonomy): Eukaryota > Metazoa > Chordata > Aves > Psittaciformes > Psittacidae > Psilopsiagon > Psilopsiagon aymara. The sequence continues at coordinate 51,127 of JANRGW010039210.1, forward strand.
CAGGATACAAGGCCTTATGTTCCTACAGACATGATAACATTAAGATGAGGGCACTGGACCACATTAGAAATGCCTGATTTCCATGTGACACTCCAGAGGCGTCCAAAGAGACAGGCTGTGCTTCTGCTGATCTCTAAAAGCTGTGCTGGAAACAATTTCTGGTGACCTACATTAGCCAGGCAAATTCTTTGATAGCAGCAAGGTGTCAAGGAAAATATTGATGTCTTGAGATTCTGGGGTTAATTTCTAACATTCATCTTAAGATAGGGCTCAGCTGTTTTTCTACCCAGGAAAACCATGCCATGTTCTTTTCAAGATCACAAAGAAAACCAAAGCCTCTTTGGATTAGCTTATAGGAACCTGCTGTTTTTTCTTAAACTATGGAATGTGACTTTAATCTTCCTTTGACCACTCAGCTTCAGAAGTTAGTCAAATGCTGGAACAGGCTTCCTAGAAAGGTGGTCAATACCCTAAGCCTGTCACTGTTAAAAGTGTTTGGCCAATGCCCTTAAAAGTGTGGCCTAACTTTTGGTCAACCCTGAAGTGGTTGGACTAGATGGTTGTGGTAGATCCCTTCCAACTGAAAACATTCTATTCCTTTCCATTTGCGTGTTAGTATTGACCTAGTTGGTTATTCATCTAAGGTAGCTTCTCATTCTTCATTATGACATCTGAGATTACTACAGTCTTTCATGTCACTGGTAGAATAGAAAAGTGAAGCAGAAGGAGCTGTTACACCCTATTACAAATTCTTCTGTCTGCAGGAATGTTGTGGGTTGGTGGAGGAAGGAAAAGGCGGTGCCGTTGCTGTTTGGATGTCCTTCATCTTGACTAGTTTTGAGAAGTTCTCAAAAAAACCAAGCATACATGCTCTTCTGTTTTGGAGAATCTTGTAATGATTTGTTTCTTCTGCAGGTTGCTGCAAAGGCAAATTATTTGTATTATTTAGTTCTCTTAGATTATATGCATTTCCAGAACACAGATATCTAGCACCACTTAAAATGCCCTTAAAATGGCAGCCTGGCCTCAAGGAAGAAGCAAAGCCTCTGTGGGAACAACAGAGTACCTGAGGTGGCTCTAGACATAATTTCTGGACAATAAAAGGAAAATATAGGCATGGTGCCATCATTCATTTAGGCTTCTTTCTCTACTACTTCTGTCTTTCATGTTTATATGTCAGTCTTCGAGGCAGGGATTGTGTTTGGCTGTGTTTGAATGGATCTTGAGCAACAGAATTGTCACTGGATTTGGGAAGGAAAGGGATTAAGCATACTGCAAAATTTATGAGGATGTGGTACCTTTTTTCTTATTCAAAATCCAGAGAAGAGAAAATACAGAAAAATTGTGAACTTTCTTTCTGAAGTTCAGAGCAGATGAAATGCTAGGTTTTAACATTAAGAAAAAAAACCCACTTAAACATTGAAGTCATAAACTTTTCAGAAATAACCTATATGAAATAATAACTTTTAGCAAAAAAGTACTACATCTTTTAGCACAGAAAATATAGCATTGTCATATTTTTAACATTTCAAAAACCATTTTCTTAGTTCCATTCCTTAGGAAGTAAGACATTCATTGACAATGACACTTTCCAGCAAACAAACTACCTTTTGAGAAACTAGAACCAAAAAAAGGTAACCAAAAAAAAAAAAATCTTTTCTTGATAAATTCCTGTTGATTTGATTTATGATACTTGAGGGACACTGTTGGATGCTACAGCGCAAACTGTAATACTGTCCGCAGAGCTTTCCAGGAGTTCAGTACAGCTATTTTATTTGTTCAGGATTAATGAAAATTCTCCAAAAGTCTTTACATGTTCAGGGTTTTGAGAGAAGCAATTTTGATCTCTGGCATGGTTTAATGCTTGAAGGATTCCTGTTTTAAATTATTAAAATCAAACATTTCAACTGAGCTGAACTTCAGTGGCAGTTCATATATATATATTTTTTGTCTGGATTTTGAATAAGAAAACCTTATTTCTCTTCAGACCACTTGCTCCTTAAGTACACCTCAAAGCAAAGCAGCTGCTCCCATTACCCTTCCTACCCACATCCATGGAGTCAAAGTTGGACCAAGTCTCTACTCACACTCAGGTACAAAGCAAGGTGGGAGATCCCACTTCACACAGCTTCTCCAGAAGCCCTCCAAGATGTGGCAATGTTTTCACAGAGCCTTTTTTTGTATTTCAAGGTTGTCATAGATGTTGTCACATATCCCTTGTAAAAGATGTGTGCCTTGTGCCTAATCTGTAAACCATGGTCTATCTTCCCCAGAAGAAATGTCCATGCTCATAATTTATCACTGATGTCACCTCCTGGACAGAACAACTTGATCCGAAGGGCCATTCGGATGCTCGGTGCACAAGGGAGGTTATATGCTTGCTCAGGCAAAGGAAAAGGCTGAAGGAGTTGCATGGAGACCATCCCCCAAAAAGGCGCACCAAAAGGAAGATTGGAACATGCACATCAGGAATCTACAATGACAGCTGTCACTACTACAATATACTTAATACCAGTGGTGTGTAGGCTGCTTTGGGTTATTTCTTTCTTTTCTGCCTTTGCAGCTTCTTTGGCCATTCTCTGTGGCCTGGCACATTCTTCTGCTGACTGCCGAGAAGACAGAGACACCTTTATTGAATGTGATGTCCAAGTCACAGTGGGTTCCTATCACCTTAGAGAATCCGTGTCTTACCTGTATGTCTGTGAGGACAGCCCCCCGCAGTGGCACCAGAAGGATGTCAACCTACCCCAGAGGCATTTTGCTGGACTCTTTATCAGGTTAGTGCTGTGTCCCTTCAACAGCTGAGTGGGCCCATCCATGAGTAACATCCCCAAGATGGCATTCCACCTTTTGCAGAATTGGCCTCTGCCAAATGATGAACTGAGCAAACAGATTTCTGATTCTTAGGTTGATGTCAATAGAGCAATTTAGCCTTGAGACCACTAGAGAGCTCCGCTGGGTTGTGAAATTAATTCTTTGTGTCGATCAAAGCATCTCTAGTCCTCCCGCTTCCTTCCATTTCTTCTTTTTAAAGTGTTCAAGAGACATCAGAAAATCCATCTTGTAAACAGCCTGCTTTGTTCCTTCTTAGGTTTTAATATTTATCTTCCGATCCAAAGCAACATCTGCTGGATGCCAATGGGGAAAAAGATTAGGCATTATGGAAAGCAGAAGGTTTTTTTGGCTGGGTTTTTTTTTTTTCCTCCTTTCCCTCATCCCCCTTTCCTCTCTCCAAGCACTTTCATGAGCAAAAAGTTGCAGAGAAAATTCAGCAGGCTTTATGATGTATTTACTCTGCAAGTGTGCTCAGGTACTTACTCAAGGCTTAGGCTTTGCAAATCCAAGGCCAAACTGCCCAGGAATATAAATTGGTACTGTTGCCTTTTAATAGAGTGGTGAGGACATATACCTGCAGAACATTTATTTCCAAGAGTAAGAGGGAGGTCTGAATTAAGGAATAAATAGATGAACAAAACTTTCCAATGAATACTAATCAAACAGAGAATTAGGATATCTCTGTAATGCATTGCCCATGATGTGTTGTACACGGTAAAGCCATTCATGGCTGGTGCATGATGATGCATTCCAGGTATTTCAATTGAATTGCTGAGATTTGTTCCTCATCCCTAGCTGGTTGTTATGTCACAGCTGGTGCTGTGAGTAACCAGAAGTAATTCTGGATACACTGCTTTGAGGAAAGGAAACCAATTAATATATACCAAACAAAGACAGCAAGACTTGAGTAGCACAATTTTTTTAACTTGTTAAAAAAAAAAGTAAGAATCAAAGAACCCCCAAACTTTAATAATTATATATATACATATATGCAGAGTTGTATAAATTTTCACATATGTATAGATATATACACGCACAGTTACGGCATCTACTTTTCAGCTTGTCATATTCTCTTCACAAGCTTTTTTAGTTTGACCTGGGTTCCATAATGGGTGAATATCTCAAGAATTATCAAATTCTTGTCACTTTTGAGAAAATCTGTGTTAGGCAGAAAGAAATTATTTTCCTGTTGGGGGAAAAGAAGGCAGAATTCTGCCCTGGTTGGTTGTTTGCCAGCAAACTGTGAGTCAGACAGCATGTACGTGCAGCTGGCCAACTGATGTGCCCAAGTCACTTTGTACATAGTAAAGTCCTAGGGGATGAGGAGGACAGTTTTGTTGGGAAGACAAGAGTAGGGAGTCCTAGAGGGGGGGCACAAAAAATTCTGAAATTAAATTAATCAGTTCTATTGCTCCAAGAGTGACTTGTTTCAAAACAAGAAACTCTAAAATCCTTGTCTTGTCTAACTGAAATTTACTTTTGCTTACATCAGTGTAACCACAAAACAAGTAACCTACAGCCTTGAGAGCAATAGGGCAACTCAATATCTCACTCCTTGTTCTTTCACTTCCTGTTCTATGGGTATTAAAATCTTTATTGATTAAAAAAGTGCAACTGCAGTGAGTCTAGTCTTACTATTATTTTTCTTCTTGCTCCTTTTTGTGGTTTAGGCTGCTACTGTGCAAGGAAAAGTCATACAGACCATTTGCTACTTCCGTATTGTTTTTCATTGTGCTTTTGTCCAATTTATTTGTGAATGTCCCAAAGACAGGGTTTATTATTCCTCCAGGGAATCCTAGCAGGGAGGTATTTCCGAATCAAATCAATCAACTTATTCTTACGTATCCTTCCAGCATTTTCAGCTTTCTTGTTATTGTCATTAACTTTTCCCCATTTTGTGCTCGTATTTGTCTAGTGGTTAGAAACTAAACTTGGGGTGCTGAGAAATTTTCCAGAGTACTGATGTTTTTTTCTTGTGAAACTATTTCTAAGCTGGTTCCACTCTGAAAAGGAGCTGGGGAAAAGATGATTGTTCATTTCCAAGTGAGTTTCCTGATCTGAAAAATTCTGGGTAGAAGAGGAGGAAGAAAGAGTTTAAAGTCACGCAAAATGACCTTTTTTTTGTTGTTGTAATGTTTTTTTTTTCAAATGTCAGTTCAGAAAAAAGTTTCATTTAAAAATGCGAATGGAATTTGTAGTGAAGTGTTAGAAAATTAAGATGTTAAGACTAGAAAAGAACTATTTTGGGAATTCCCAAAATAATGCATATTGATTGCTGTAATTAATAATAGTAACCAATAGTAACAATAACAAAAAATATATTTATTTGAGTTCTCTGCAAATGTTCAAAAGTTAAGGCTTTCCTTCCAGAATGGTTTAAAACTGCTGAAATCACTCCTGGCCTAACTACACATGAAATCTCTCTTACTAGTTTTACAGTGGTTTGAATAAAGCGTCTCCTGATTTAGCCTGTACTCTATGAACATGTAATGCCCAATATGTATTCCTTAGAAGAGGAGCAAGTCTTGCCATTGACAACACTGGTACCAAATACATCCATGAATTCCCTTTTAATAAGTCACCCCTTCTTTTCCTGCATTTCCTTTAACCACTGCAATTTGTTAGCAGTTTCCAGCATCAAGGTTTTGGAATGCAGTTACGAGAGGACAGGGAGGAACTGGCTCTTTGCCTACAAGCAAAGCTTGTTAACTTTTGTAAAAAGATGTGAACAGCCACTCAAAGGTCCTTGTATTGACTTCAGTGCCTGGTAAATTGGGTCCATGCTCTGCATCCAGCCAACAACAGCCCTCTTTTGCCTTTAAAACAGATGCTTATTTAAAAGATGTATTTTTTTCTTGTAGCATTAAGAAGTGTGATGCAGTCTTGAAAGATAGCCCAGTCCATTGAATTATTGTAGAGGACAAGAGCAGTTCTCAAAGTGTTGCTATCAAAAGCATGTGTAGTTGCCTATGGCTGGCTTTCAATTATTGATACAGCAGACAGAAAGGTTCATTTAAATGTAGAAATAAAAATTCATTGTTAAAAATATTGAGCTACTTGCAGAAGGCTTTTTTTTGTTGATGCTTTTGTAGTTTCTAATGTGGCTGCTTTCTTTAATAATTTAACACTGAAAAGGGGCAAAAAACCAAATACCCCCTAACTGCTCTGTCAGAGCAGCTCTTTATTTGTACAGTGAGCTGCCACATCCTGCATGGTTCAAAAACTTCAGGTTCATCGAAGTATCCTGATCATCACCTTCGTAACGAAGGTCTGAATGTTGACTTTCTAATTGGGTTTGATTTTTGTAGAACTTAATCTTTTAAATTTGGTACTTTAGAAAGCCCCATTAGATGGGCCTTTCAGAGCCTGGAGAACTCTGAAAATCCTAGTCCTACCTTTTTGATTCTCTGTTTTATTGAGTAAATCATATTATGAACTCTGTCCTTTCTCAGCTATTCACAAAAGTGGTATAATTTCTGAGCTATGGGTGTTGCTGTAACTCATCTCCTCTCTGCTCTCCTGCCCACAAGCTGCAGGTGTGTATCTTCTGCAGCTTGGTGGGGAGAGGAGGAAGAAGGAGCAATGGCCAGGAAAGGAATGAGAAGTGACATTGGATTATCCTGTCCTGATCTTAAGCCTGTAGAAGTAAATTTTGAAGTTTCCACCACATTTTGAAGGATGCTGGATCCTGTAGCTCCCTGTAATGAAATGCTACCAAAGTCAGCTCCTGTTAGCAGCAAGGCCAAGGGAAAAAAAATGTTTCTGCCCCACCACCTTTTCTGTCACTTCTTCCCCCAATGCAAGAGAAGGCTTTAGAGCAAATGTCTGTTGGTATAACTAACACATATATCGAATCTGCTTAGTCTGAGCTGTTAAGTAAGTTTAATTAATTTACTAAGTTAATGTTCCAATGCTAGCAACAAAGCATCATTGCAATCAGCTGGGTAGCAGGAATTGGAACCCCTAAATGAGCTCATTTTTTCACAGTTGGAATTAGGGACCAGTTAGCCAGTTGTGTGGCTTTTCCAATTTCTCCACTTGCCCTAGGGGAGTTGCAAGTTATTCATTCCCTATTGCTAAGTGTGAGTAAGATGGGGAGGGGGGAGACACGAACAAACCCCACTCCATATAGGAGTCCATCTTTGATTCTGACACTGCTGATTCTCTAGCTGTTGTCTGCACTTATCTTCCTGCCTTGGTCCTAGAATGGCATTTTCTACTATTTGTAATAGTTTGGGGAAGCAGAAAGACATCACTGAGAGATATTTACTGCATGTATTTTCATCCTGAGTGTGTGCAGATAAAGGGGGGGGGGGGAACAAATAAACAATAAAAGAATGGAAACAAAATTACAGAAATTTGCAAAGTTTGACAAATGGTGGCCAGGAGTTGCCACAAGCTAATGGCTTGCAATGATTAATAAGAGTAAAAATAATTGCATTTCATTAAGATTGATGACACCCCATTTAACCTCCCTTCTCGTTTCAGCCCTAAAGTGGAAAGAGATGAAGTTCTCATCTATAATAGCTCCTGTAACATTACCATGGAAACTGAGGCAGAGATGGAGTGTGAGGGAGCTAATCAGCCAATTACTGCCAAGATTACTGAGATATGGAAAAACTGGGGCCAGAACACTCAGGTATAATCAAATCTTTTTTACAGACTGATTCAAACAGCTTAAAATTAAATTTGTAATATTGTGTACATTTAAAGGGGAAAAAAAAAACAATTTAGGCTGAGCAGCAGCAATATATAATATTAAATGCTTTCCAACTTTGAATAGCAGTTCTAATGCAGTGCAGCTGTATTAATGGTTAACTATGGTTAATCATGTATTTTATGAGACATAAACAAGCTTTATTTTCTGGGCAATGCATATCTTTTTTAACACTCCTGTTTTTTTATATAAATTCAAAGTCTGTTCTAAAAGTGTTATTTTCTCTTAGTAGAGCAGAATGTCAGCTGTGAGACACAGAGTTTCAGCTCTCTGGCAGAGATTTAGCATTCAGAATTTGTGCAGCTCAGGTGATATTTGGGTTTTGCTCCTCTTCAGTACCTGAAGTAAAATGGGTCAGTCTTTCCAGGGCTATGTGTGGAAAGACATGCCTACAGTTCATGACAAAAATTTAGGACTTTGAACTAACACCATTGTAGCGCTCTGTATCTAAAAATGACCATTGCAAACCTTAAACATCCTTTAAGAGTCCTCACAGTGTTGAAGAATTTTGGGGGAGTGTTGAGTTGAATACCAGGTTGTACCACCCATGAGAAAAGAGTTCAGACAAGCTGGATATTTGGTGAGCATCAAATACCCTTTTGTCACTGTCCTTTCCTAAATGAGCAGCTCCTGAGAAGTGAAGTCCTACTTCACAGGGGGCAGTGCAAATGGGAAGAGTTGCACACCTGGATTATGGTTAGAAAAAAGGTTGGCTTTTATCTATTAAATCAAATCATCATGCAGTCTTTCTTAGTATGGTTGAAACCTAGGAAATTGGAGTTCGTTTGCTCAGCATTGATGTTGAATCTGCCACAGTAACTTTTAACTCTGCTATCTGCCATGATATATCCTTTACCACTCTATCCCAGAAGCAGCTGCAGTGTCCTGGCAGAGTAATTTTGGCATGTTTCTAGCATCAGATTATAGACCTTTTACTAAGAGTCTCTGAATATTTGCCCCTCAAATCTCCCTTTGGTTTATGTTACTATTGCAGCTGAATATCCAGAAATACAATTGGTTTTCTTCTTTTTGGTGATTCTTCCTTGGTCTGCGAAGGAATGTCTGAAGGCTTTTACCTATCAGTGCTCATTTGCTAGTCAGCCTCGCTAGTTACGCTACCAGTAACATGCCAGGTTAAGGAGAAAACTAAGCCAAAAATTAAATTCCTAGTTGGCAACTACAGGAAGCCATCAGAGGCAAGTGCTCAGGCAAGTATCAGATCAAATGGTAACTACTCCTTTTATTCATATTCTCCTTCCCCTTTGTGATAAGGGCAACTCTACAGCCCTAAAGCCTGGGCTGCACCATAGAGGAGCTATTACGTACTGCTGGCTGTGATCTGAATAGCTCAGCTGTGTCATGGGTCCTGTAGTCTCAGTAATTAGATGATGACAGGTTGACTTTTGACTCAAATGGGAGCATAAAAAGGAGGAAGTAGTGAGGTTTGTCACCTCTGTGGTTTTTCTGCTCAGATTGGGAGAAATGGAGGAAGTCCTAAGCATTCTGAATGAACAAATTCATTCAGGGAGAGCAGAATGAAACCAGCAGCGCTTTTAGATCTGGGATTTGCTGCTGCTTAATGAACCCAGTGGGCATTTGGAATCATTTTATCCCTCTTCCCAAAACTGGCCAGGGTGAGCAGAGGTGGATGGGCGGGGAGTTCAGATAAATGGTTTCAATTTTGGTCCCTTTCTAGCTGACAGCATCCAGTTAAGATTTACGACCTGATGCAGCATATGCATGCTTCACTCTAAAGGTTTAAATCATGTCATGTGAACTGGCCTTACCTTTCCAGTGGAAATAATGGTCCCCAGGTTCAGCACTAAGCAGTGAAATGCATTAATAGCACCACGTGCCTTAGGATAATGGTGCTATTAGCAGGCAGCACAACTCTGTGTACAAGTAATGGGACTGCATCTCTTTATAATAACATCTGGCACTTCTATTGCACTCTTATGCAAGGATCTGAAAGCACTTCATAAAAAAAATGGGCCTGATCCATAGCTGTTCTCAGTGTAGTTGCAGTGCTCAGTGCTTTGTTTTCTGCTTACTCCTCTGCCAGCTGAATGATGCCTGGGCAGGCTGATAACTCAGCAGTGTATTAGCACAGCTGGGCTTTGCGGGAGGGTTGGGGCAGAAATAATTAGATGATGATGGAGCAGGATTAGCTCCAATATGGCACTAGAAGTAAAAAAAGGCATTGCAGAAAGGTTAACAGAGGCTTCTATTGTCAAGAGAGTGGAATGAATGGGCATTGGAAAGGAGAGAGCAACCTCAGTTCAGAACCTTGGTTTTATATAGAAAATAAACCCAACAAACCAAAACCATAAAAGGTTTGTTCTGGGAGTTTGAGTTTAAGGGATACAAGCTTTAGAGTGAAGTAATTTTTAATTCAGTCTTTCTAAGGTACCTAACAAGACCTGTCCATAATTCTTAAACTAATAAGGGATTCATGAGATTAATTGGGATTTGGTAGGTTGCCTCTGTTTGAGGGGAACATAGACTGTGAATGTGATAAGGTTTAGCAGCAATCTTCCGGGGGGGGGGGGGGGAATA
>JANRGW010039211.1:12625-74711 GCA_024733675.1 Psilopsiagon aymara
TGCCCATGGCAGGGGGGTTGGAACTAGATGATCTTAAGGTCCTTTCCAACCCTAACTATTCTATGATTCTATGATTGGAAGTGGCACAACCCACAGTCTTGATATCTGAAATCTCTCAATAAATTCAAGTCTTTGGAAAGCATATTTATGCTAAGAAATATGGCAAGTGGAGTGGTCCAGCAGCCTTTTCTCCATCTAAGGTGCCAGGTAGCTCATATAAGTAGAAGGAAACTAAGCTACAGTCTCTCTATAGTGTCAGTATTGTCCTTCTAAAAAAACTGTGTGGATTTGGCTGCTTTGAAAAATTTATTGCCTTATGCTGAAGAATCCATATTCCTCTTCAGAATCCAAACCACAAAGACAAAAGGCAAAAAAACCTTCTTTTTGTTCTGTGCTACGTGACTGCACAGCAGGAGAGCTGAAACAAACACTTCAAAGTGTCTCAGTTCTTGTTTCATATGAAAGCAGGGGTTTGGAGGACAGGCAGAAACTGCCTCTCCTTTTCTGGAGGTGAAAGAAATGGGAAGCTGCAGGTGGGCTGCCCATGAGGGACCAGCGAAGCAATGGAGAAGAGAAAACAGTTAATAATTCTTTTATTTTGAATAAAAAATAGATAGAAACTAACAAAAGTGGAACACACCTATTGTTTTGGGGTTTTTTTTGGTGAAGAATTTGAGCAGTGAAAACAAGTAGATGGGCAACAAAGGAGTGAGAACTGAGATGTTTGGCACTGCAACGCCTAGCCCTAAGCATGTGCCTTTTCGTTTCATATGGTCCTCAGCCTCAAGCCAGGATCTTATTTATTCTGGAGGACTTTGAGACATGGTTTGTGGGGACATAGAGCCCCATTAGATAGATATATCTTGGGAAAAAATATTCTTGTATTTGCAAGCCCTGAAACAGAGGTAGCAACCTTGGGGCTAAGTGCAGGCTGAGAGCAATTGTCCAGCAGGACAGTGAAGCATCTTAGAAGGTGGCTCACAGAAGGCAGCATTTGTGGTCCTGCTCTCCAAAAATAGCAAGGTGCTTATCTCTGTACTTGGTATCCAGCTACACCTCTTTGACCTTTCACAGTAAAGCCAGGCCAGTCCTTTACTGAAAAGAAACTAGAAAGAGCTGCTTCCTCGGTAACAGTTCAGTGCATAATGCATGTAGCTGGGAGGCAAAAGACTCCTTTCTAAGTTTCTGCTCAATTGGGTTGTTGACAAGAGACATAAATTCAGGTTTCCCAGCATGTATTTTTAGCTATCAGAATCAGATATTCTAAACAAGTTTTCTCTCAGTCCTTTAGGTTAAAATCATTCCATTTTATATAAGTAATGAGCTTCTAGATGAGGCATTTGAGCTGCACTTTTCTCCATGAGAATGTCATAAACAGAGCTAGTCAGACATTCAGTCTGTGACTACTTAATTATCAATTTGTAATGAAAAAAGCCCTAAAGGAGACACTAAGGCAGTCTTTCCTAGAATACTAAGTAGCTCTGTAGCTGGTGACACTGTCCTGAGAGGCTGGAAATGTCACTATTGTCCAAAGCAGGTAGAGTGAGATTTCCAAATCTTCCACTAATACCAATTTTTTGCAGGATAAAATGATAAAATGGGACATTTCCTCTAGCTCTGAATAGATTTCTGTTTTGGCTTCACTCAATAGGTGACCTTTGAGAACCCATACAAACTGTGCCATCCTGAAAGCAAAATGCTGAAAATGCTGAAAATGCTTAGCTGGAGAAGGTGCACATGATAGCTCAGTAGCCTCATTTTATGTGTGCTGGGACATACTCCATGGAAGAAAGTTAGATGTCACAGGGTCTTCAGGCACACTGCATATGTAGATGATGAAATGATGTTGGTTTACAGTCCTTCTGTACAGCTATATCTTATTTAGCTTTCAAAAAATATTTATACCTTATTTAGCTTTCAAAATGCATTCCAAAACACTTATTCTAAAATAGGGCCTCTGCATTTCAATCACCACCTGAAGTACCTTTCTTAGAAGACACTGCATTTGTTTCTTTTTACATGAGGCATCAGTAAACTATTAACATTTATCAGTACTTCAACAGATGTTGACAATTTCAACATAGAAGAACTTTGTTTCCCACAGCCATGTGCTTTAATGTTAATGCTTGAATGACAACTGGATTATTGAATGAATTTGAATATGGAATATACCTATCAACTAGTTATACATTATCTCAGAAATGTGGTAACACAGGACTATAAATAAGGTTGTGTGATAATAAAATGTCATTACTGACTTGGCATTAGTCCTCACTGACAAACCACAGTTACATCATCAAAGTTATTCTGAAGGAGTACTAATTCTGCCTGCTCTTTCAAAATTATAGTATTTATCGCTAATTTACCAAAATGTGTACACATTCCTTTTAAAATTTGCATATATGCTTTTACACTTTATTTACTTTATGTAACATTTTGTACTTTTCATTTGGTTACAGGGATATGTCCCTTCTAATGATATAAAGCTATAATTTTTATGCCTGATGCATCACATGATGTTGTTGTCGAACTTGGAACATGTACTACTGTTCCTGGTGGGGCCTTCTGTGCTTCTGGAAATAAACTGCATTCTCAACAGTATCTTTTGACCTTATGTGTATATATATAGTCTGTCTACATTGAACACAGTTGTATATAGTCTTACATAATTAGATTTTTTAAACCATCTTCTTAAACTCAGTTTTGGAAAGTCAAGATTAAAAGATGCCAGGTCACACTCTGAAGTAAAGGGCTGAGTGATGCACTATTTCTAAGTTAATTTCTTCTCATTTTAACTTAATTAACTGTGGTATCTTCTAGATAAGGACAAACTGAGAGTCTTGTCTTTTTCTACGGATTAATAAAGAAACCATTTTACTTATAGCCTTAACATGGTGTTCATGTGGGTTCAGGTATGTAGTAATATTTTTCTGACCTTTACACAGATTTTATTTACAAAAAGGAAGAAGTAACTCACAGGCTGTCCAGGCTCATCTCCTCCCAGGATCCTGAAGCCAAACCCAGACTCCATTCTCCGAAGGTGAACATCCAGCTCCTTGTAATCAGGACCTAGTTTAAACAGAAATCCCACTGAGAAAACATTTTGGCTTTGTCTTGAGAATTTGCACCATCTTCCCTCCCACCTTGTGTTCACTGCACATGACTAATGGCATCCTGGTTAGAGCTGGTGGAAACAAATGGGACACAATGTGTTGTACACAGACAAGGAGGAGACTTGAAAATGTAGGTATCTCTTGGAGGATGATTATGTTCAGTAGAATATACTAAACCAAGCAAGAACGCATTCACAGGAGAACAGTACTGGAAAAGTCTGTCCATAATAGAAGTTACAAAGGTGCCTTCTTACTACAACTGACTGCATAATACACTGCTGTTCATTCACCTGTGATTTTTGTTTTCCCTGCACTTCAATAAAACCTAAAGAAAATAAACTGAAATGGGAGATAGATACACAGGAAAAGGATCAGCCAACTTACAAAAGATGAATAATCATTACAGGCCATTTAAGTTCCACATATAAACCAGATATAAACCAGTATGTCTTTTTATGTAACGCAGCTTTTAAGCACTCTACTTTCAGGTAATACCTTCAATAAAGAGTTTTGACGAAAGCTATCATTATAAGACTGAGTCTTAGAGTTTAAATTGAAAGCTAACATCATTAACTTGAACTCTTTAATGCTATTCAATTAAAATCTCAACAGCTTTATGAACATTAAGATTGCGCTTCCATATGCCTGGATAACTTGCCTGTACACACATATTCTCCCCTGGAATATATCAGTTCAGAAACATGGTGGTTTTTAAATGTCAGTTTCTTGTAAGAGTGTCTTTAGTTTCATTTGAGTGAGCCCATTTTGGGGGGGTCTCAATGCCCTTAAAATACAAAAGAGAAATCTAAATAAAAATTAAAGTGAAACTGTAAGCAGCTAGAGGACTAAGAAATTCACTATTTTGACTACTGCTTTGTCTGCATGTTCAGAGATGCTCTAGGCTCATTAACTAAAGCAGGGCAGCGGTTAACAAGAATGGTCTTTCATATAGATTGCACTCTGGTCTATAAATTGTGACAGCTTTTGGCCAGTGTCAGCTTGTTGCCAACTCAGCAACCTGTTCATAGTGTCTGCTGTTTCCTCAGGAGGGGAAGGACTATAGATGGCTTAAACACTAAGTCTAAGTACCAAAGTACTAGCAACTCATTTACAGATCCCCTCTAGAGCCATCAGAGGACACACACAAACTGCAGAGCTGGGCAGTTCAGTCTGGGATTAAAGCTGATTCAGTTTCAGTCAGGTCTTGCAAAGACAGAGACACAGAACTACATGCAGTGGCTCTACACTATGACTGCTCTAGGCAGCAGCATAGTGCATTATTTCAGTAAATGTATATGGCATGAGGCCGAATTACAAATATTTCAATTGGTGAAATAAAAGCAGTATCTTTCCCTACCATGCTGCTTCTCATATATTTAGATTACAAACCCAAACAGATCCTAACAGCTGATGATCCTGACTTTTTTTCAATTTATTTGATAAGTGTCTCAACATTGAATAAAAGAACATATGAAGGTTTTGCATGCACAGTATCTCAACGCAAAGGTTGCTTAAATGTCGCAAGATGCAAAGGAATTTTAAGATGAAAGTGATACCTTATCTCTACCTGATTTGCTGTGCCTAAGTGCAACAATATGGGGCTTAGTACTAGGGAGAGGGCTTTGCAGGTAGACACAGCAGGATCACTGTTTATAGCCCAGGTCTAACACTCAAAGGCACTGTTTCCAGCAGTCTGTCACAAACTAAGCATTACCTTTATTTGTACACACATGAATGAATATGCAGAGCTGGGAATACAATAATAAAGTATAAGAATGTCAGGTTGTGAAGAATACATGGTCTTGCACACAGAGATGCAACATCCCTCAAACATGCACACTGACAAAGCTCATTGAAACCAATGTTGACACCAGAGTCCAAAGTAAGAGGAAGTGTTTTTTTAAAAGAGGCTGTTTTTTCTACACGTTTAGAATGGGAAAGGTAAGCCAAGGTTGACCATGAAAAGGTTTAGGCTAAAATTACTGTATATGGGCATACTTTTCTATGCACTCTAACAGTTTGCAAGTCTTGGGATTAAATGACTGTGCTATCATGCTTGCTCAGAAGAGCCTTCCCTTTCAAATAGCTGGAGCCTAAGGAACCCATCCTCTGCCAACTCTTACCAGGACACTGAAAGCTGCTTTTAAAATATAATGCTCTTTTCTATCTCACTAAGCAAACAACACATGGAACTGGAAAGGATCCCTGGGTCACCTAGCCCAGCTCCCTGTTACTGCAAGCCTTTGTAAGCTAACCGCACACAGACCTTTCCAGTGAAGACACAGGCAAAGACGACACTGGTACCTGAGCTTGTTTGTGGCCTTTATCACTAGGTCACCTGCCTCATTTTGAATTTTCACTGATAGATTGCACCCCATGATTTTACTCATTCTTTCACAGTAATATAATACTATCACCAGTGACTGCTACTACACTTAAGAGCATTTCCTCCACTGCTGTTGTTGGTTGTTTCAGCTTTCATGCTTGGTATGCTACAACACCATTGGCTGCACTGACCAGATCTCCATTGGTCTAGAGACAACTACACCATAGATATACGAATTACGTGTCTGAATGTGGACCTGATTTCCACCCTTGGTTTTTATGCTTAGGTCATTAATGAAAATAACACAAGACTTATTGCAAGACTCTCCACTAATACTACCCTTTCACTTCAGAAATGGCTCTTTTAGTAGAACTACTTACCTGCTTTTTAGCCATTCCTCTTTACATCTTGTGTTTAGCACTGTCTTCTCCAGGCTAACCTGGAAGTGCTTCACTTATAACAGGCATTTTGTAAAATGTCTAGTTGAATTCTACATTTATTAAGCATTCACTACTTGTTTGGTGTGAAAAATCAGTTAACGGGTTAGTCCAGCATCAACAAACTCCTTTTGCATTAGGTCCCAATTCATCTCCATGCCAGCAGTTAGTCTTTAATTGAAAATAAGTTCTAAAGACTTGCTGCTGATGAGATCACTCTTTTGTTTTTGAAAGACAGGTAAGTTGTTCGCTACAATGTGGTTCTGCTACAGGACCTCATGCTTGCTAGATTTACTAAAAGCCCCTACTATTATGTGGCACCAGTTTCAATATTCCTGAAAGTACACTGATCAACTATTCTTATCCTTGTAAGTGACTACATTTCATCTTTCTTTGGTGCTTCCTTCTTTAAGGTTGTGGTCCTTTTTTTCCCCCACAAAGGATTTTTCGATAAACTAAAATTTGTCTTTTCTTGCTGGAGCACATTTTCAGTTGATCATACAAAGAAAATTACCTATACTTACAGAAAAATTACGCTCCCGTGCCTTGCTCTTGGTTAATATCACTTCATTATGGAAAACGTGCCTTTTTTTTTCTCTTGGTAAACTAGATTGGCACCTTGTGGATCATGCTAAGTAAGAAGAAATGAATAGGTTTGCAGACAAAGGAGTACAGCCATGGCTGAATTAGTGTAGCCTTTTGCACAGTTTGCTTATCCTTCCAGTCGATTTAATACACCTGAACATCCCATCTCCTACCAGTTTCACTTAAAGACAGAGAGTTTCAGCTTAAAGACAGTATTTCTGATCACATAATATGGGTATCTTATGCAAGAATAACAGTGTTGCCTGCTCTCCCTTGCCTCTCTATGCATTTATATTAGAAAAAGAACTTTAGCTTTGCCTGCCAGTAACTTCCTTGGTTTTTTCATTGCGCTGCTTCTTTTTCCGTAAAGGAAAACTTTCTTAACTGATCATTTGGCCTAGAAGATAAAAAAACCCCAAAACAACAATTCATTTTGCTAGGAGATAAAACAAACTGGCTCCCCCATGAATTTGAGAATGGTATTGGACAAGCTATGATCTGATCATTGCTGCACAGTAAGTACAATAAAGAACATTGGGAAATCCTATTTTCTGGTTCCTGCATGACAGGGAACGTAAAGGTAGCAGTATAGATTGTTACTGAAAAACAGTGAGATCTCATAGGTGAAGATGTAATTAACAGCTCTCACCTACATTTCCCTACCGTAGTGCTGTAATTTTCATAGTGATAAACCTGGTAGCTGGGATGATGCTGTAAATGTTGAGATGGAAAATTTTCTTTATTAGATTTCTCCTATATTGCAATTAAAACAAGGATGAAGAACTCAGTTGCAACAATTTTACAGTCTTTCTACGTGTATTCAAATATCCAACTAAAAATAAAAATTAATTTGCACTCCTTCACTGATGATGGTGAAGATTTTTTTTCCATATAAATCATAACTATGAATTATAAATTGTGATTGACACAGATCTACGACAACTACTAAACTGAGTTTCAGATGCTCTTGAAAGACTTGAAAAGCCTGAAAACAGTCACGGGTTTCATGCTGTTTCCAATGTGTTTTCATGCTGGTTTCCAATGTGAGCAGCTTTTTAAAAAACATATGTACTTCCTCTTGATATTTATAGAGAGGAAAAGCTGGAAAATGAAGACTTCAGTGTAAAAAACAGTAAAGCATAGGAAAAAAAAAAAGAAAAAAAGAATTTGTGTGCTAACAGTTATTCAAGATATAAACTCTACTGGGGTATGCAAAACCAGCCCAACATCATACTTAAAGATGTCTGTCCAGCCTGTATAGGATTGGAAAAGACTTTGATGGGTTTGTCAAAACAGCCTTTTTGAATGGGATGCTTGTTTTAACAGTTCACAACATCAGGAAATAAAATATTTCTGGTTTTTAAACAAGTCCGTTGCCACTTTACAAGACAGATGTTGATTCAAACACCTGAAAAATCTGGTTTTGAAAGGTTTTTCTTTTAGGTTTTTACACAACAGGATACATGAATGGGAGCAAGGAATGGGTGGGTCTGCAAAACGCATCAGTTCTATTGCAAACCAAGATAGAATTTATTTCAGTTTTACAAAAAGTATCTCTTGAGCTTAGATTTGGGTGTGAGGTACAGAGATGCATTTTTATGTTAGAGTGAACACTAATGTATGAAAGTACACATAAAATGTTGTGAAACACACAAAGACTGGCTGAGGAAAAAGAAACACTTTTCCTTGCTCAAAATGTAGATCTATTATGAAAAGATTTAGTTAGCATTCTGTAACCCCACAAAGCTCATAAAAACCAAATGGTGACTGAGCAGTCATGACTGGCCATTATCTAGAGAAATTATTAAAGAAAGAAGAATAACCAAAACATAAAATGAAGGACAACTAGTTTACAGAACAATGAAGGCTGATGAATACTTGCCAGAGGAATCCGCTCGAAAACCAGTCCTGGGCAGCACTTGTTCTGAATAGGAAAATGGGGAATTAAAGATAAAATACATTTCTCAAGTTATTTAAAGATGCAGCATCAATTTCTCAGATCCTTTTCAAATTATTGAAGCACAATTCCTACTTTTTATTGCAGGTATTTTTTTGTCCTCCCCTCTTTCCTGACTTCCTAGGTGGTACATGCATGTATTCCTGCTAGATTCCTGTCCATTTCTATGCAAAGTGAAACAGATGGTAAGATGGTGGTAATGTTCCTTTAACGTAACATCAGTTATGATGAAGATAGGATTGTTAACTGTGAAAGTTAGTGACAATATTTGTACTTTAAGTACAGTGAAAGGGAAAGTTTAATGTCTGTATTTAGGTGAACTGACCAGTGCTTTTATTCAACTCAATTGTAAAATCACTTTTATGATCAACAGCAAGATTTTGCCAGAAGGCTGTATGCTGCGAATAACAACAACGGGTGGTAAGTGAAGGCAAATGCAGATAAACCCATCTGAAGTACTTTTAATGCAGGTAGTTTCAAAGTATTTGCATTTTACTAGATGAAACGCAGTAACATAACTGATTTGTTTTCATATGCAACTACTTTGCTGGCATTAGAAGAAACTGGAACAAGTCCGTAGCTGAATTCAGTCACTCTTTCTTTGCTGATTTTGAAATGTTCTAAGATTTTCTGGCTTATTATCTCTTTCATTATCTCATCCAGAGTGAATTGCAAAACATCCCAAACCAGATGTGATTTCCATTGGCCTGCCAAAACCAAAAAGGTAAATAAAACATCTTTTGCTTTACTAACATATTAATGTGACTCTAAAACAGAACATCATGCCACATGTTTCATGGTATAAACGGGGTAAGGTCTGTTACATCAGCATCTGTACGATGGTGATGAAACATATAACATATCTTCCTGAAAAGGATGACAGAAGTGGATTTAATACTGTAAGCAGATAGTTCAAGGAAGAAAGAACACAGTGAATGCACTGGAGGACAGAAGTTTTGTCTTAGCTTTCTGGAAATATGTGGATGTTGTGAGAAAAGGGGGAAGAAAGTATTTCCTCTGTGGGCAGCTGCTTTACAACTGCGGAAGAGTTTGGACTAAAGCTACCTGCCTTCTAGTAGACTGATTCCTAATGGCATGGGCTGTAATGGTAGCAGCTGAGTAATTCATAGTTCACTTGAGTCAATACTGAACTAATGCTCTAGAGCAAAGACATTTTCCTAGAAATAGAAATGGAAGCCACTAAATGTCTTATGCCTTTTTTTGGCATCTCAGCCATGACCTGCTCAAATTCAGGGGACTGCTACCCTACTTACCTAAAATACAGTCTAGGGATTCCACTGGATGAAAACAGCCCTTTGGATTTGGAGTTCCTATTGTATTTGTGTTTATCCGCTGTTCTAAGAATTGAGTCATGTGGGCTTTGGTGTCTTAGTTTATAGGTCACTGCACATCTATACTTTGGTGGTTAAAGGAGGTAATTCCTTTACACCCTTAAGATTTTGTAAAGTGATTTGGGATCCTTCAAGAGGAGAGGTGTTATCTAAATGTAAATTAGTGCACCAGCACAGCTCCTGAAAACAAAAAACTTTGAAACTGATGCTGCTCCACTGTGAACTTGGAGAAATGATTTTTTTACTCACATCCTATCAAGATTTTAATGGAACTCTTAAAAGAAACAGAATGACTTTAATCTACAGAAAGCAATTAAATTTTGATAGGCTCAGTATGCTTTTAGATTTGAAAGGACACAAGCCTTTTCTCTTGGTCATCCAGCTAGAATTACTCTTCGGAGCTGCTGTGAGATTGCTTCATTCTGTATTTCCATTTCTGCTTGCAGTCAACCCAATACTCCCCAGAATTATCCTCAAGTAGCAAAATGAAAGAAGCACAACCATGCTCAAACTGTGGCAAAGTAGGGAACAACTTGCTGTGTTAAGATAGCATATATTTTAAGTAACTTAGCAATATCTTTTTTGTAAGCTATTGCTTGTGATGAAGCGGAAGTGCCTGTCAATAGGCAGATCTCTTTAAAGCTAATCTCATTAAGTCTGAACTGTCTTTTGTTCCCTAATGGGTGTCTTTTCTTTGTCTGGCAGAACTTCATACAGAATCTCATGGTGTTGCTTATTATCCTCTATTAAGCCATTCAGCATCTAGTGTTGGTTTGCACTGTAGTTTAGGAATGAAACTTGGAACAGTGCTATGCTGAAGGTATTAAATCAATCCTTAAAGTTCCTAAATGTATGATTACGCAAAAGATAAACTTAAGTGCAGACATGATTTTTTTGGTAACTACAGCAAAGCAGTGCTCATTTTAGGAAGAATATGCTGTCAGCAGTCTGGGTCTATGCAGTACAGGATATTTGTAATGATGTCACTGGCACTTTGAATACTAGAATAGAAACTCTAAATAGCTGTGCTTATGTCATAGACAAACTGTCAGTAGAAAACTTCAAAAGAAGAAAGACCTAGGAAGAACATTTAAGATGTAAGAAGAGACTTTATTAGCAATGTCTCCCTATGTCAAATGCTGTGATACAGGTATTCTTTCCAAAACTCACATACTTCTGGTCTCAAAGACCACACAGAACAGCAGCTTCGAAGTGAACAGGAAAAACCACTGGGAGTGGTCCTCAGCCAAGCAGAATGAATGCTATTGTGCATATCCTGGTGCCTTCTATCTGATAAAAATAAACTGATTGATCCAGTAATTTTAACAAAAATACTGAGATCTAGCAAGCTTTGTTTTATAAAAGCCTGTCAGTTATTTTCATAGGAAACTAACCTTTACACAAGGTGATTTAAAACTTTCCATTTACTTATTATTAAATTCATTTTGACATTTTCTAAACTCTTACTATGTTAAATCTCCTGTCTCCACTTCTTAAGAAATGAGGCAGCAGAAGGCATGTTTGGAGAGGCCAGGACAAAGAGACCAGACTACCCAACACTGCCATCAGGAGCACGCATTCAAAGTTAACAAAGTTTTAAATTGTTGACATAAGATTCCTGAATTCTCCATATAAAGCCTTTTTTTGTTGAAATTCTGCAGTTGCCATGAGTACCTGTAATCCTTTATTGAAAACAGGAATGAAATAATTACAAAGTAGAGTTTGAATGTACAAGAAAATTCTTGGTATTAATTTTCTTAGAAACAAGAATTAAGAATGTAAACCTAAAAAGCTTTCTTCTGAACTGCTACTTTTATATAACTATAACTGAAATAAATCTCCCCCAAAGGGAGTACTGTTTGTGCTCTGGAAAGCAAAGATGCAGCTGTGCATTTCAAGAGTCTTGCTATATATCAAGGTTCTTTCCAACCAGAGAAAAGCAAAGCCAAGGTTACTCTTGCTATTAGAATAGTAAAATGCCTGCACATCTGGCTTCATGTTTAATCTAATATAAATTACAGTCATAGTTTTGAAACTGAAAGCTGCAAAATATTTGTGAAAACAGATCAACAATAAACAAGACCTGGGATACAATCCTGACTGCACTGAAATCAATGGTGATAATAGAAGACTTCTTTGCTGTCAAGATACAGCGCTAGGTTCACAGTTCACCTGCAGCATGACACAAGGGTATTCTTATTTGCACCAGTGGAATCGCTGGTAGTATCTGGAAGAAGAATTATGCTGATGAAATACAGGGAAGGTAATATTCATTGTATATGTTGAGTTATCGTCTGGATCATACTTTGTTGAATGCTAATTACATGGAAGAAAGCTATTGCTGGGAAACATTTATTATTTCAGCATCCCAATCCTAGCTGTGTTTCAGGCAAATAGGAGTCTTACAGATGAGCAGAACGAACATGATCCTGCTGCAACGTCCTTTCCAAAGCTGGGCAAGCAGCAGTTTGAAGCGGCACACAGGCAATGCAGCTCCTATTGGTCTCATGCATCCGTGAACAATTTCTCAATGCTTATAATTTATTTTTCTTGAACTATTACTTTGACTTCTTAAGCACACTCTACCACTTGCAGATGAAAATCTATTTATATACCTTTTAGCAAAGTGTAAACTGTTCAAGAGAAAGGAATAATGCATCTTTAACACCAACATCAGTTGTAAAACTGACACTTCATATTAGCATAGGTCGTTTAGGACCTACTTCGTAATCCAGCAATCAAAATCACTTTATATCCACAGTACTGTGATGATGATATCCTCATAATTCCATTTGAAAATGCTTTCGGTTTCACTGTCAGTTCTTATAACCAACAAATCCATTTTGTCTTGGAGAGTAACTCTTTCCGCAGTCATGAAAAATAAAAAATTATTTGATGTTAGTCTGCTAAATTTCCTCTCCTTTTGATCATTTCTTATTAAAAAAAAAAAAAATAGTCTATATTTATTTAGTAATACAAGTTTTTAAGCCTTCTCTATGTTGTTGCTTCTGGGGTATCAACAGTTGCAAGGAAAATGACAACCTGTACTTCTTAGAAATTAGTTTAAGAAATTACCTTCCTATAACTCAGCTGGTCATACTCTAGGACAAGGAGTACTTTGGTAATAATAAGTAATACCTGGTAATTTACCAATACTCTTTAATTTACTAAGTGAAGTCAGGCATGTTTTATTGATATAAAGGGCAGTAAGTTGTGAATAGAAATATTGACAGATATGGCAAACTGATCCCAAGGAAGATTTGAAACTAGAACCTAATTTTCTGAATTTATAATCCCAAACCCTTAACACACCGCTTCCCCCCCATTTATATTTATATTTGTATAATACTTCAGAATACTATGCATTTAATGCTAAGGTAGTGCTATGTATGTGAAAATACACACATGTATATCTATATTTATATCACTATACCCTTCCAAAGCATGAAAACCAAAATATGAATCTTTTAGACAAGTGATGAGCAAAAAGTGAAAAATCGTTAGAGGTAAGTTTTTGGTCAGGAATACCCTGTCTGAAACAGTTGTAGTAACAATTATGTGGAAAATTTCCTTCAAGTTTTCAAGTTTGTAACTATGTAGGTCTTCAGGAAACAATTGCTGGCAAGAAAATTCTGCTTAGCCATAGACTATGCCACAGACATAGCATAGAAAATGCAGCCAGGTCTTTACATGTACTATTATATTTTTTTTTAATGTCCTATGTGTATCAAATTTAGGAAACTTGAGTATTTTTCTGCAAGGATGTTATTTTGAAAGTTACATGTTATTAGTCACTATACTGCTGTCTCACAAATCTTTCTTATTGCTGATACTTCAATATAGCTCTGCTGAATACCTACAGTAATATTTCAGAGGAAAGGTAGCCTGTGAATATGGATTTCAGTGCTTGTCTGTGACCCTTACAGAAAGGTATTCATAAGTCTGCATAAGAAAACACCCTTATTTTAGAAAGGCTAATAAAGCTTATGCTAATATATTTGCTATTTACATATTTCACAGCTGTTGGTTGACTTTGCTTTTTGGTTCTTTTCCAATTTTTCTAAATCCCTACTGAAAAAGAAAATATATTACAGTGCATAAGACAACTGATGGATTTGAAAGGAACTTGGGAAATACATGATACTGTGGTCAGAGAACATACAATGGAGATTTCGAAGGAAGAAACCTTTATCCTTCCAATAAAAGGTGGAACTATAATTGTTCAGATTTCACTTTTAATGAGAGCTTATCACTGGCTAATATCATTCTTCCTACTGGCATTTCTGTGTCACATCACCAGTCTCGGAGTATCACACTGACTGAAGGACAAATTTAACCTAATTACTAAAAAAAGAATTAATATTTTTACTTCCTTCTTTAGCAGATTATAACCCCAAATTTCTATTTCATATATTGTAAATAGTGAAAGAGTAATGCCATTATGATTCCCAATAGCATCGTGTCTCCTGTTTGTCTAATGTCTGCCTACACAGACCTCTGGACAAAATTTGTTATAAACTGCGTATTTACAATGAACAGAGCTCAATAGAAAATACAAGAGAGAATAAAGAGAATTTATAAAGGCAAAAATGTTATATTAAGAATGAGTTCTCTTAGCGACAGCTCTATAGGTCCAGTTACAGCTGTAACAACTGGTGTATATCAAGTTTTATAATTTTTTTCCATTACTAGGAAGTTCCTGATCTGATCCATTTTCTATCTTCTGTACCTGGGTTACATCATTATCAGCAGAGTCATACTGTCACACTCTAAGAGTTTTCATAAGGAAAAAGGCGTTAAATGGTTTGCCTAAAATTAATAATTGGGGGAAAAAGGAAAGTGTATCCAGTTAACGAGCAGGGCTTATCCTCATTTCATAGTTTTGCAAAATCACAGAATCATAGACTAGTTAGGGTTGGAAAGGACCTTAAGATCATCTAGTTCCAACCCCCCTGCTGTCGGCAGGGACACATCGCATTAAATCATGTCACCCAAGGCTATGTCCAACCTGGCCTTTAACACCGGCAGGGATGGACCATTCACAACTTCCTTGGGCAACCCATTCCAATGCCTCACCACCCACATAGTAAATAACTTCCTCCTTATATCCAATCTAAACTTCCCCTGTTTAAGTTTTAACGCATTACTCCTTGCCCTATCACTATGTCCCCTAATAGAGAGTCCCTCCCCAGCATCCTTTTAGCCCCCCTTCAGATACTGGAAGGCTGCTATGAGGTCTCCACGCAGCCTTCTTCAGGCTGAACAGCCACAACTTTCTCATCCTATCTTCATACAGGAGGTGTTCCAGTCCCCTGATCATCCTCATGGCCCTCCTCTGGACTTGTTCCAACAGTTGCATGTCCTTTTTACATTGAGGACACCAGAACTGCACACAATACTCCAAGTGAGGTCTCACGAGAGCAGAGTAAAGGGGCAGGATCACCTTCCTCTACCTGCTGGTCACACTCCTTTCCATGAAGTAATGTAACAGCAGGAAGCTAGATAGGTTCTCTTCACCAGGGAGAAGAAAAGGGGGTATGTGGGGGAAGAGAGAAAAAAAGAAAGGGAAAAGAAAGGCAGAGATATGGAGAGACATAGCTCAAGAAAGGAAAGACAAATAAAGAAGAAAACAATTTCCCTTCTTTTGCTTTTAGGCAGCTGTTTTGGATGATGTGGTGATCTTCATCAGTTGGAAAAAACCTTGTGCTCCTTTCTGGCTGCTTGGAACCACCGAGCACAGTTGATGGGTGATGGCAGAGGCAGGTGACAGGTCACAGGTAAGAGCTGACAGGTAACAGCTAATTCATGACAAACAATTTTCCAATGAGCTATGATTTACAAAGTAGAGTTTCACTCCACTTTTGTACTAATGGATGATTCAATTTGTCTCCAAGCTGTACTAGCAGAACTGTTTCTACAAAACTGTTTCAAGTGTGGAGTCAGTGGTCTTTTGTAATTCATATATGATCATTAAATAATGAAATCTCCATATAACACAGGGTCATGCAGGACCTTCGTGTTCTTAAGGTGGAAAAACATCACTGTAGAATGAAAATAATCCTTTTTTCATGGAGAATTTCTGCTTGAAGCCCCTCTCTTGCTCTTATTAGGTATATCTAGGTGAGCATATCTAGCAGCCAGAGCAAAGGCTTGTGAATGAGGCTCCTTGGGTCTAGTTCTTGCTCTGCTTTGAGTCATCTCACTTGTGCTCCCCACAGCACTACACTGCAATGCATAACTTGCCCAACCCCCTGATAGGGAAGCAGGAGGCTTTGATGAGGTCCTGGTGAGTTCTGACTTTGGTGAGATCCTCTGCTAAAAGAATCTGCAGAAATTCAGAGCTATAGCAGTATGAAAATGAAATGTTTAGTAATGGAGTCTCACTGTGAGAGAAACAAAACTCCAGCAGCATCTCATTCTTTCTGAGTTTTCCAGGTCACTATTGTTCACCTTTTTTGCTCTATTTTTAGAAGATGAGCCTCCTTTTTTTCTGGTATTGCTGGGAGATAAGGCAAACTTTAAGATAAGAAGTACTTCTCAAAGTAACTGAACTTTTCCTGTGTACTTCAAGTGTATGTCTTTACCGAAGATAACCAGCCTGACATAGCCATATGGTAGGAAACTAAGTGTGTATGATCTTGAAACTTTCCCTCCTGTATGCTCAATCTGGATGACAATTTTTTGACTGACTAATGGATATCTTGCCTGTTGTTTCTCTCTTCAGGGAACACTAGCACTATGTAAAGAATAAAAGCAATCAAAGGCGTGACAAATTGAATTTGCTGAAATGTGTGTTTATGCCATTCCTGAAACAAAAATGTCAGGGAGAATAGAGATGCTTGGAGGCAGTTACTTATGACCAAAGAATATGAATGAATGCAGAAGAGATCTGGTTGGAAACTGTGAAATCAAGGTGTAGAGAAAATGTTCAAAGGGTACCAGCATCAGAAGAGAACAAATGAAAGCTTTCAGGATTAGCTGAAAAATCAGGAGAGTGCTGGAAATCAGGGAGGAGTGGTTACTGCAGTCTTGTTTTTGATTCCTCACTTTCTCTGTTTGGGCCTACCAGCTTCAGGATTTTTAATCCTTATTTTGTCTAGGTAGTTGGATGAAAATGGCTTGTATACAATATCTAGTTCACTCTTGGACAGAACTCAAATCCAATTAAATCATTCAAACACAGGCTTTAGCATAACTCCATCCTACAAGTTATCAGCTCTTCCCCTGGTATAGTATACACTCTACACAGTAGACTGTATCAGCAAAAGGTTGGAGTTCATGTTGTGCAAGCAAGTAGGCAGAAATCTCATAGAAGGCACCCATGAATAATAATGAATCACTTAATTCTTTTATTGAATGGCATAATAGATCTTTGGGTGCAATATATCATCTTTTGGGGTATACACCAATCTTTGCAGCTGACATCAGATCTGTATTCTCACAGATTCATGAAGGGCAAACATGGATGAAGCTAGTCCTACTTCCTTCAGACCTTTTTGGTCTACTCTACATTATATCTCTATCCATACTTGAAAGAGTTTTAAAATTTAAAAAACTTATAGACTTCTTGTGTACTTTGTCTTGAGTCCCCTGTCCAATCAAGAATAACATCTGGAGAGGAAGATAAATTTTGTATATTAAACCACCAAGCAGCATGGGCAACATGGGATTTGTAAACACACTGGAAAGGTTAATTCCTATGCCTATATAATCGAGAGCAAATATTTTTATAGGGGTGTAAAGTAATTTCTCAAATGCATATTTAGGAGGAATAAGATACTTGGTGTTGCCGAAAAAAAAGCCAGCAATTTATTTAAGTACATAGATTTAAGCTTGGAATCTTAATTTCAGGCACCTATTAAATAAATAAAAACCCTAAGTGAAACCCCCCAAGAAACGTCTCACTATGGAAAGTGAGTTTTATGATGACAATCTCTACTGAAAGATGTTCCACTACATAGACTAGGGTAGCAGAAGATGGTGGCATTGGTCACAGTGGCAAAGAACTGAGGAACGTGAGATGCAATTTAGAGAGAAGAGTCAATTTAGAGTTCATGTAAAACAGAAACTGGTGTTCTCCAGCATATTCATCCTGTTGGGAACTGGAAATACCAACACCAAACAGGAGATGCTAATGCTGCAACTAAAATATAAGGGGCAAGGCAAGTAACAACTGCATCAACCTGGTGTTTGGGACAATAATGTATTTTCTTCAGATTACATCCTTGCATACGGAGACATTTGTACTTTCTAGATCATGGATTATGATAGTTTATGTTTATCTCTATGTCTGTAATATTAATGGGCTAATCTGAACCAGCTGCAGTTCAATATTTTATGCATAACTTATAAAGCATTCTGATCTATAGGTTAAAGTAATTTACAATATTAACTGAAAGCTTTTTCATATACAAGTAATAACTGCTATGAAAAAGCTTTCAGTAAAAAATCTATTTTGAAGATTTTTATCTTAGGGCAAAAGCTCTGGGCAATTTAGAACAATTTTAGCTAAAATATGCTTTAAGATATGGAGCAAATAAGTTTAACCCCTTTTACCCTTGTGAAAAACATGTGGTATATCCCCATGAAAGTATGAGAAATAAAATCAAGACAGGACTCTTGATGACTCAATGCTGTTTTGTGTAGATCTTCAAATAGTACTTAGTGCTGTGGGTTTCTTTCTAACTACCAAAGACAATGTGTAAACTGGTCACAATAACTTTTGTAAAAACAGATAAATTTGAAATTTCTTTAATCAATTTCACTTTAAAGTGGAAGCAAGTGAAATGTTTTTTTTGCCGATAAATTCACAACCTATTGATTAACTATGAAGAAAACTAGCACACTAAAATGTGGCAGCACATATATGGTTCTTCACTAAGGATTTAAGAGTCAAAATGAGGAGGGCAAAAATATACAGAAAAAACCCTATGAAAGTCAAACTTCAGAATCTAGGCAAGATCTGGGAAAATATGTATGTGTAGAGCTTTTGAATAATTTATAATGGCCTCTATTAACTGGGATTGTAATTGCTTTCTTTAGATTACAAAAGTTAATTACAGAAAATCATGTAATCAGCTTTCATTCATGGACAAAAACTTAAAATATTAAATGGTCAGCGGTGAACAGGGCTTCCACTTACGCCTACTTTCATAAATAGCTCTTGATTTCTCATACAGCTCATATGGGTCAGGTTTTCGTGGATCAAAGGCCTCTGTTGAATCGGGAAATGAACTCCTGTGAAGAGCAGGTGGATAGGGAATATTCTGTGGCATAGCTGGAGCAGACAGGCTTGTTTGAGGGCTGCCTTGATTTTCCCATCGTTCCATCATCTGGAATAAAACCACACAGAAAATAAAGATGAAGTTTTGCAAAAACTGTGACTTTCACAAGGAGACCAAAGGCAGTGAATTCAGTTGAAGATGTGTTTTGTAAAATTAGCAAATCCATTTGCTGCCTTTTGAGATGAAAGGTGTGAGCTGTCCTGCTTATAAAATGACTTGGTTAAATTTGCTTATTAATTTGTTGCTTGTGGGAAGATGTGATCTTTCTTGAATAATATGATCCCATGTGGATCAGGGCCCAGCGTTACCTCTGAAGCATGTTGAGTGCCTCTCACAGAATGTGCTGAGCTATTGGAAGCTATTCTGCTAAAGATGGACTCTGTGGGTCTGTGAAGATACAATGATCAGATTCACTAAAATCCATAACTGAAGTAGCACCTAACAAAGAAGTGGTCACACTGGGTAGCAACTGAATGATCTTAATGTTGTATGTTTGGAGAATGCATGAAAATAGCTATTTGCCCAGGGAGATGATTACTGTTAACTGTGAGCAGAAATTACGGCTCCACTTGAAGGGGAGGAAAAACAGCAAAACAAAACAAAGGGAAAATTACTACAACAGGTATTTGAGCATCTAGTGACAGTCAAATATTCAATGATAAAGTACAAAACATGTTGAGATAAAAGTGGACATTAGTCTGATGGAGCCTTTGTCATTTCTTACTTTTTCTTTCTTATATAAAAAATTACATCGGCATCATCCAACCAAACTTTCGAGCACAGGATAAGCTTTTCAACTGTTCCAGACCATTTACAGGAGAGAATTACACATCAGTGTACGTGAAAAGTATGTGTGGCATGAAAGCCACCTCAATCCATGTTTTCTCCAAGTCTGTCCTTAGCGGTCTCACAAGCTAGAAAGGAGATAATATGATAGACTGTGCAAAAGAAGATTTGGAGATCTGCATTTTTCTTTTTGAAGGAGTTACCTACTAACTAAATTGCATTAGCAAATATATTTGAAGCAGTAAAGTTAGACAAAATACAAATGTTTATCCCAGGAAACAAATATTTGGCTTTTATGACCCCTACTGAAGCTAAGGATGGTAAAGCGTCCAGAAGAGTGTGTTCTTGCACATAAACCAACAATCACTTAATTGCACAAAAAATGACTCTTGGAAACAAACTGAACTGTAGCTAAATACCAGCGACTTCTAGTTTTGTATCAACAGTGCCTTAACAAAGATGATTGCAGGTTTATAGCAACCTTGCTCTACAAATTCTGTGATTATCATTTGCCTTTAGTTCCTCAGTTTCAGAAGGTGTTTGGCTCAGCAGGTAGGCTTTGCTGTCTATTCTGATGATTAACAAGATCAGACTTTTTCCATACCAAACATGTGGACTATAGATGACTTAGTCTTCCCTGTGAACATGCTGAGTAACCACCACTCTGCACACCACAGGTGATCTGACACTCTCAGCTTTGTAGTTCAAAATAAACAGAATATGGCTATTTCCCATTTTAAGTTGTTGAGGGCCTCATTCTTTATACAGAGTAGCATTATAAATCAGCTGTGCTTCTGTCAGAGTTTGAGCAGTAACCGGGGCTGCTTCACTAGAAACAATGAGAAAAAAAGAAGTAGGTATCTCAGTCAATCACAGGGTGACTCTTGAGCACTACTAGTTCACATTGGATATGTTATTTAAGTTGAGAAAGGAAAGAGTGCTATGAAGTGTTTATAATAAAGATATGGAATACTGTATTCAATATTTGCCAATGATGTTGAAGAAAGAGAAATTTATTTTGATCATATACAAAAGACTGCAATGGGGATGTGATATAAGAGGGTACTATTGGTATATAGATCCTGTTCAATACAGTGACATATGGAGACACCTCAGTTGTCACCAGCATAGCTTAGGTACAGGAAAGTACCTAGGGTACTTTCAGGTACCCTTTATATCAATACAATTTTATCCTCTGTGTTGGGTAAATTAGCCTATGTGGCAAGTCACATATATGTCACAATACTACTTCTGATAGCTCTTCTGACTCAAAAGGAATTTTCTTGGGTATATATTAACATAGATACAGTATATCATTGTATCATGGAAATGTAAATTCAAAGGTCTCCAGGAACAAACCTGATTATGACCCCTATGTCTAAATTAGGAAAGGTGAACTGGGCCTAGTACAAGTTCCTTATGATCAAGGAAAATGGACAATTATGTTTAGATTTTACCTTCAGTGAGGAATCTAAAAAGGCACGTCACTGAAACCAAACTATCTACCTTATTGCTAGAAAGCAGAGAGACATATGGGGCTCTATCTAGAAGTGAAAGTTTCCTAATTTCTTGGACAGTCCAGAGAAACAGAACACTTACCTCTTTCAGTGTGAAACTGAGTAACATTAAAATATTTAAAGAAGGCTTTAAAAGAGAAAGGAACATATAATTATCTTTGATGAACAAACTTTTCCCTGGAGGAAGGACAAGAAACTGAAGACCAGTTGGCAAAACCCTACTGGGTCCCATATGTCTAATTGTGTGAAGTGTGAAGTTGAAAACTGAGCAAAACATTCTTACTTGTGGGTAATACTGCTACCATAAATAGTTACATGAACAGATAAACACAAGGGAAATTATATCTCCCAAAGCCATATTAATTAGTTAATAGTCACATAGTGTTTCGCAATGTGAGCTATAATCGTACTAGCTCACAGGTGAAAGCACTCTTGGGAATGAGTAAGCATGTTATGGAGCACTAGGCAGCATAATGGTTTGGTGACATTCCTCAATTTCATTTTGCATGAATCAAACTGTATTACCTATGATATAGACATATGCACTATATACATAGAAACCAAAGGAAATACCCATCAGCCCAGGTTACTCTGGAATGTTGAGCACACTGAGATGCAGTGCACACTGTCCCTGAGCCGCTGCTTCAGGGAAAGGAGCTTGCCTCTTTTATTCTAGCAAATGGCCCATGGTTTCCTTTCTGCTTTAAAGAATGGTGGGCGCTTCTTCACTGTGTTGCCAGAGCACCCCAGTCAAACAGGAACCTTAATGGTCAGATTTATTTTCACAAGTGTCCTACTGCTTAGATGAATAAAAAGCCTTATGCAATAATTATTTAAATGTATTGCATCCATCTTCTAGCTTTTTACATCAAAACCACCACAAGCTGAAGCAGCCTGATGGAGTTGCATCTGCTAATTAATTAGTTGCTATTTGTACTTGAAAGGCTACAAAAATTATTTTTGTATGCAATAAACATGCCATGATCCCATATGAAAAGAGGTGAAGTTGTCCAGATTCAGCATACACTCACCCCCCCACTCCCAAATAAGCAAGCTATAAATCCTTTAAAACATACTGCCACTGTTATTCCTATTGCTCTTAGAAGTCTCCAGGCAGAGTCAGAGCTCTTTTTGCTCTACACACCTCTGATGAAAGATAAGCACTACTTTAAGCTTTTTATAGTCTAAATGAAAAGCTAAACTAAAAAAATCCAAAACAAACTAGAAAAATAAAACTAGTACCCTGCAATTTCTTTTTATACTGTGGATGTTGTCACAACTTAAAAATATTATATAATGTGGCATAACTGCTTACAATTTTACAGTAGGAAAGATCTTCATACCTTGAGATTTAATGTCAAAATCATAGAAACATAGAAATGTTGGTTGGAAGGCACCTCAGTGAGTTATCTAGTCCAAGCTCTCACTTGAAGTGTGACTGTTTCCAGCTCTAGATCTACTAATGCAAGAAAGAACAGCAATCACTTTAAGGATGTTAAGCTCAAGGTGCTTGTAAACCAGAAAAAGTGCATGATGTCCATTTTAAAGAGATCTCCGAGTAGAAAGTCAACTAAACTGGCCTCATTGCTGTGGACTTCTGCTGCCTTCTCCTCCAGACCCCTCATTTCTGAGCCACTGTGTTTCTTACTCTTGATATCCATCTTAAAACAGACATGTTCCTTTCTCCAGATTGCTGCTGGCAGACTCCAAATCAACAGCTCTGCAGAGCTTGTTAGTGAGGCCACCCCTGATGCCGTCTCACCTGGAGTTTGGGCACTGCTGAGAGGCATCTGATGAGCTGGGAACAGGAGGGTTAGATGAAAGTCTACATAATTTTGTTTTGAATGGTACTCATAAACTCAATGTGTATAATTTTGAAAAGGAACTTACAGGCTTTGGAGTTTTCCATGGAGAAAAGAAACCTGAAATAAACAAAAAATAACATTAGCAGATTTTTCTGATGCATAAAGAGTGAGACTAAGTGGTATCTATGCCCCTGTTCTCATTCAGATCTGTAGATAATATCGATATGTGCGAAAATTCTCTACACACAAGGGGTGAAAACACAAAACATGAGGAAAAATTTCTAAGAAAACACATATATGTATATATATATATGCATATATATATATGGATGCAGCTGGAGCCATTGAGATCATTGCCATATTTTACAAACAGCATGGGGTTAGGTTGAAATTAAAAGAACTAAGCAAAAGGACTTCGAAATGTCTTGGTGGACATTGGATAAGACACAAAATGACCTGGTATCGATGTGTCAAATGCAGTCGCACCTTTAAGAAGAAGCAATTCAGAACATCCCATCAACAAAACCTAATAATACAAGAGATTTTTTTAGAAGAAAAATAACTGGTTTATCAGTGTAGATAAAGCAGCCAAGTCTTGGGACGATTGCTTGTTTTGACCATCCTGGTTTTTTGTCAAGTGGTCAGACCTGACTACCTCTTCAACACAACTAGTTATTTCCTTTTCCTTTGTTATTTCTGACTGATAATTTGCTTTAGTGACTTTCATGAATTTCAACTATTGTAGCTTACAGATGTTTAAAACTCCAGACACTGCCATTTCATAAAAGGAGATAATTTGAAATATTAATTGCAAACACTGTTCTTATCTTATGCAGCACAATGTTAAAAACTTCCAAAATACCAAGTTAAAGAAGCATTTCAAAGGATATTGGGTCACATTTTTAAAAATAGCAGCTTTCAGCATAGCCTTCATTAAAAGCCTCATTTTCAGTTTAATACTAAGTAAAAAAAATAAAAGCCTCTGGACCTTCCTAAGTAAGATTAAAAGCCCATAACAAAGAGGTCATTTGTTTTGTCAGAAACAGAAATGGGGTTTAAACTGAGACATCTAATAGGAAGACTGCTCTTTCAGTCAAAAATTTAATTAAACTGTATAAGATGGATTAAACTGACTTTGTTGTTTCTTTTTCTAAGGTGAGTCTAGGAAAAAGAGTCATGAGAACACTAGGAAAATTATATTTCCAGAGAGAAATCATGACAGGCATTATATTTGTACACAGTATTTA
Source organism: Psilopsiagon aymara (assembly GCA_024733675.1). Lineage (NCBI taxonomy): Eukaryota > Metazoa > Chordata > Aves > Psittaciformes > Psittacidae > Psilopsiagon > Psilopsiagon aymara. The sequence goes on from JANRGW010039211.1 coordinate 37,035, forward strand.
AATTTCCTAGAATTCTGTGATAATGAGGTAATTTTTTCCTGCCATCACATCTAATTCATTTAGACTGAAAAAATCTTTCAGAGAAAAAGAGCTTGAGCCATTTTCAGAGAAACACTGGCTGTTTTGCAATACTGATGTATAACCTGATAGTGCTTATATAAAAAAAGTACATGGGGAAAAGTAATCCAGAAAGGTTTATGTTTACTGATTCTACAGTGTTGGGATAGAAACAGCTATGTTATCAAGTAGATGGATTTCTTTCCGCCTGCAAATTCAAGCTAAGATAACAGGCATCCTGTAGAGGTCTGGCTTGTACATCACCTTTGTATTAAAGATTCTGTAATGGAAACTTATTTAATAACATTTTGGATGGCAGATGCCTACCTTTTTATTATCTGCTACAATACGAGTGAAAGTTAAAAAGCATTTTTTTGGCTTGGAGCTAAACATAAGTCTTGAAACTTGCAAAGAGCTTTCCTAAAAAGTATCTCAGATCAACTTATTACTCTGACTTGGTGTTTGGAAAACATCTGGTGAGGTAACACTCCCTCCCTATTGGAACTGGTGCACCTCCAGTCAGTAAAAATTATTGCAGATCAAACTGGAAGGTCATTTTTTCCTATTTATTTACTGTCTTCACCTAAAAATATGTTTTACTATCAATTAAAAACACAGTATTTATAAATCAAATAAATAATGAAATATACATCAAGCCCCTTCAATTAACAAAAAATAAAATAATCAATTATTTTCCCAAATAAGGAGAATATAGACCTCTATTTAGCTTGGAGACTGTGGGCACAGACTGCAATATACAAACGACAACATCTACACTCAAAACAAATAAAAGGCAATATTTATTTACACAGCATGAAATTATGTTAAGAACACTAATGAATACAGGATGCCACAGAAGATCCAAATCAAGTTTTAAAAAGTATTGGATATCCATGTCTGTACAAAAGAATGATAGAAACTAAAATATCTGAAGGTAACAAACCTTGGAACTGATATTAAACTCCATTATTCAGATTTAAATTCATCTATTAGATCAAGACTTTCATGTAAAATAAGGTGGTCTCTCACCTATGTCAAAGACTAGGTGCTAGACTAAATACATGAAGGCCTAGTTCCATTAATCAAAACCAATCTTATATCTTTCATGCATGTCATGGCAATTTTAATGGTGCCTCATGTAGCAACAGTATTCTCAGCTGAACTAAACATCCTTTTTCTCAAACTAAACAAACACGCCTTTAGACAATGTAGGACATTATGAGTTATTATGAGACTGGTTATGGATAATTGCTGTGAACCAAACATGTCCAGAATTATCACTGGTATTTAAATACACACAACTGTTCCTGCAAATTCAAGAACTCAAGAGTATAATGCACATGTAGTACATTACAAGTGTAACAGAAATTTCACGTGAAAAAGCACAAAAGCAAAATGCACTTTTCTGTGTATTCTGCAGGCTCGCTTTAAACTTTTACCTTTAAAAATTGCTCTGCATAAGTACGGGAACAAATCCTATAGATGCAGAAAATTGGGGCTTGGAAGTTCACCCAAAGAATATATCTTAATCATGTGCATTTAGTGACTACTCAACAATGTTTGCCTTCAGCAACCACATCTACAGCTGTCAAAGAGAAGCAGTGGACTTTCCCTTAGTTTGACCCCATTTCATCATTCCATATTTTCCCTCAACTTTCCGGCATTGGTTCATAACATGCTGTGACTATTCACCAGAGACAGTGGGATCCCACCTGAATGACAGCTGCCAGCAGTCTAACATCAATTCAGTATTGATTTAGAGGCAAGACTACAATTCCAAACAGTGCGGCTTTCAACTTCTGACAAGTATTAACACAGTACTGATATTGCTCAAGTTTCCAATCATCTCACATCTAACTAGACACACATACTGGATAAACTCTTATAACTTCAGTATCCTGCTCCCGATTTCCACTTTTCCCTCTCTGAACTCCCAACCTGCTCTGTTGAACTTGTGATGTCTTCTATAAAAACCTGAGTAGCTGAGAATATGATATACACATGCAATAAGCTGAGGTACAGTAACAACCATATGCTTTTTAAAAATCAGAATTACATTTTCTTATACAGCAGTGTTAGAAAAATTACTTTTTTACATTGCTTTTTAAATAATATTTACCACCTTTGAAAATGAGCTTCGCTGGAAATCAGAGATGTGATGGGTTGTATGTTCTAACTTTTCTAAAAAACACCAATAAGAGAAAACAGATTTTTGTACTCAAATTTATTTGGGGAAAAAATTCTGTTTTCTTTTTTTCAGATCAAGGCAAATTCCAGCTTCAGTTTATTGTACTTCTCCTTTTCGATGAAGACATCCTATAACAAAAGATAAATCACATCACACTCATTTTATCTGTTCCTTCCTATATACAAATTTAACCATGCTTTTTGCCATAAATTATGAGTAACAATTTCACATTTCTTACACTTCAGCCAGTATTTATTATTGGAAGGTTTAAGTTTTTAAAAGCAGCTTTTCTCAGTAAAAATTCTGAATTTGATGAATTCCATAATATCAGTAATTCAAAACTAGCCTTTGGTTATTGATCTGCTGCCATGTGGATGCTTTTTGCTACATTTCCATTTCCCTTCTTCTCACTCTTTTGTATTGATTCCTGAAAAAGTTCTTAAGACCTTTGAAATCACAAGTAGCTCACATAAGTATTGCTAAACCACAGGAACTTTAATGATGTTCCCCTCTGTGGCAGATGCGTTTGTATAATTAAACTGAAGCCCTGAAACAGTTTGATTTCTGCAGTGACAGCATGTGGTAGTGATGCAGGGAGGAACTCAACTGCATCAAAGATACAGCCTTTTAATCCAAAGCAACGTTCAGGGCAAGTCAACTGTTTCCATATCACTTGTCGCACTGACGGTACAGCAAGCGCTTTGTCCATTAGCTTTCGTTTGGCTTCTTGGGTTTTTTGTGTGCTATAAAAGCCTTGTTGCACATGGCTTCTTAGGCAAAGCTGTCCCAAGCAATGCACAGACCTTTCTCACATACATACTTGGAAGTCAATGAACAGATGGCTGATGAGCAATCCCAGAGCATTAGGAGACTCCATGGGCACCTTATCAATGTTCATGTGACAACACTTCACTTCAGCAAAAGCCTTCCTTTCCAGAAAAGCTACTGATAAATGTACTGTGCTTTCTTTTACTGGGATCTCTGAGATGTCTATCAGCTGCTTACACTGGGGCCTCAGATCCAGGCGTGTCAAATACCCATTAACTTCAAATGGATGTGACAGTGGAGAACTTCTCTGAGAGTTTAGGCTCATGGTTTACACTGTTAGCAGGATGTAGGGAACTGTTTCCTGGCATTCAGTTTATATTTGGCTTCTCCTTCTGTATGATTACCTTTTTTTGAGCTATGCTAAGTGGTTGTATTAGGGTACAGAACTCAAACTACAACTGGGCTCACTCATTAAGATGCAAAATGTCCTTTAGCTAAACTTCAAAAATACTGGTGGAAGAGATAATGTTGGTGTTTTGTTATTATTCTTGTTGCGTATATAGAACAAATATATAGTATTAATTGTTTTATTCTTCAACTATTTTCCCCTTTTCAGGAAAACAAACCTAAATAATGAGAACAAATAAATCCAATTAATTTATATACTGTAGTAAAGAAAATCTAAAAGGAAACAATGATTTTAAATAGAAATAATACTTACAAAAGCAAGGAGGTGATAAAAAGTTTGAATGTTGCATCTAAAATATCAGATGATACATAGGGATTGGAAATTAGCAGTTACATTTCCAATAAAGTCAATGATTACCATGTAGTATTTTTTCAAAGGTCTGCCTTTTTCAATCAGCTTTAAGTATTCAGCTCTTATTCCAGCAACAATAAAAAGCTGGTTTACCTTGAGATAAAGAGTGGGTCTAGAAGACTGGGAGCTCTAGTTCTTCAAGCATAGTTAGCTACTCCTGTTGTCAGCTGTCCTTTAGAGTGATGGTGTCATGCTGTGGAGGATCCATTTGGTCTTTGGTTGGGAGGGCACCCGATGCAATGGATCAAAAATCAACACATGCCACATCAGAGTGAGATTAATGAGCCATCATGTTTGATCAGGCCCACAGCAATACATATTGTTAGACTCAGTGCCAGTTCTCTTGCAGTAGGATACACACTAATAGCTTGGCAAGTAACTGATGTAGCACTGTGCTGCACTGAGATGAAGGCTGGTTACAGAACTTAATCTGGCTACTGCCATAAAAGACAATTAAATTTTTTCCATAAAAACATTAGCCACAAAGGAGAATTTCCTTTATTAGATGTGGAAGGAAACATAGGGACAAAGGATGAGAAACAGGCTGAGGTACTTAATGCCTTCTTTGCCTAGTCTTCAATAGTAACTCCAGTTATTCTTGGGGTACCTAGCCTTCTGAGCTGGAAGACAAGGACAGGGAGCAGAACGAAGACCCATAATCCAAGGGAAAATAGTGAGTGCCCTGCTATACCACTTAGACGCACACGTCTATGGGGCCATATGAGACCCATGCAAGAGTACTAAGGGAGCTCGCAGAAGTACTCACTGAACAACTTTCAATCATTTATCACAAAGGTCAAGAAGGGCTCAAAGGTGCATCTGGACAACTACAGGCCTGTCAGTCTGATCTCAGTGCTGGTGAAGGTTATGGAGCAGATCATCATAAATGCTATCACAGAGCCCATACAGGACAACTAGGTGATCAGGCCCAGACAGCATGGCTTTATGAAAGACAGGTCCTGCTTGATTAACCTAATCTCCTCCTGTGACAAGATGACCTGCTTAGTGAATGAAGGAAAGGCTGTGGATGTTGTCTACCTACACTTCAGCAAAGCCTTGGACACCATTTCCCAAAGTGCTATCCTGGAGAAACTGGCTGCTCATGTCTTGGATGGGTGTACTCTTCACTGGACTAAAACCTGTCTGGATGGGCAGGCCCAAAGAATGGTGACAAATGGGGTTCAATCCAGCTGGTGGCTGGTCACAAGTGGTGTTCCCCAGGCTCAGTACTGGGGTCAGTTCTTTTCAGTACCTTTATCAATGATCTGGATGAGGGCATTAAGTGCACTCCCAGTAAGTCTGCTGACAAAATCAAGTTGGGCAGGAGTGTTGATCTGCTTGAGGGCAGGAAGCTCTGCAGAGGGATGTGGACAGGCTGGATCAATGGGCTGTGGCCAATGGCATGAGGTTCAACAAGGTTCAGTGCTGGGTCCTGCACTTGAGCCACAACAACCCCAGGTAACGCTACAGGCTTGGGAAGAGTGGCTGCTTGTAAGAAAAGGCCCTGGGGGTGCTGGGTGTCAGCCAGATGAACATGAGCCAGCTAGTGCCCAGGAGGCCAAGAAGGCCACCAGCGTCCTGGCCTGTATCAGCAACAGTGTGACCAGCAGTGATCATCCCCCTGCACTGGGCACTGGTGAGGCTGCACCTCAAATCCTGTGTTCAGTTCTGGGGCCCTCACTACAAATAAGACATTGAGCTGCTGGAACTGGTCCAGAGAAGGGAAACAAAGCTGGTGAAGGGTCTGGAGCACAAGTCTGACGAGGAGCAACTGAGGGAAGTGGGGAACTGGAGACAAGGAGGCTGGGGGGAACTTACCACTCTCTACAATTACCTGACAGGAGACTGTAGAGAAGTGGGGGTTGGTCTCTTCTCCCAAGTAACAAGACAAGAGGAAATGGCCTCCAGTTGCACCAGGGGAGGTTTAGTTTGAATATTAGCAAAAATTACTTCACTGCAAGGGTTGTCAAGCACTGGAAGGGGCTGCCCAGGAAAGTGATGGAGTCACCACCCTGGAGGTGTTTAAAAGACATGGAGATGTGGCACCTTAGGGACATGGTTTGGTGGTTGACTTGACAGTGCTGGCTTTATGGTTGGATTTATGATCTAAAAGGTATTTTCCAACATAAATGACTCTATGATTCTAAGTCTATAGAACTGATACAAAAGCTTAATTGACTGTGAGATCAGGTACTAAATCAATGTTCAGCTTTTTATACACAGAAGCATTTTTTGTTCTGTTCATGAAGTTTCACTGAACTAGGAATTTTTTTTTTTTTTTTCAATAATATTCAGATCTCCACAAATAACGAGAAAAGGGATAACTATTCAAAGTCATGAATGACAGAAGTACTTGATGTTCAAGCTGGGACTCTCTCTGGTCACCTGTGTCTATGAAAATTTCCTCTAAAAATAGACCAAAGAATCTCAAGGTACCATTAAGTTTTCACTTTCATGAATAGTAAAGAGTTAGCAAGCATTCAGCCATCAGAAAAGGTCAGAAGCTAGCATAGTAATGAGTCAATTTACATTCTAATGGACATACAGCTATTTATTTTGCTTGGCTGCGACAGCTCTGTGAATTGCTTATCGGTCAGAGATTTAAAATAATTTATGAAACTAGTCAAATCCCAACAAACTAAATACCATCTCCTTCTGATTAATCTGGATGTGAAGCAGAGAAATTCTGGATCATGGATAAATCAGTGCAGAGGCAAATGAAACATTGTCAGTGACAGTTTTTGATGCTTAAATGTACTAGAGTTGGCAAAAATAATTAAAATCTCGGCAAGAATTTCTGGAAATAAGAAAAACATTTTTGGAACAAGTAGCTTTGAATTTGGTCAACAAGAGTAAATTATGTTCCACAGACAAAGTTTGATACTACAAAAGTATAAAATGTCTTACTGGGTGACACTTTTATATGAACTTTCTTCTCTTTTCTGGCTCCTATTACCAGAACAGGGATACACTGCTGCAGATTTATTTCCTTGTTGGTAGCAAACCCTATTACCTGAAGGACTGCTGCGACTTAGAATAGAGAAAATGCTGCTGCAGTACAACTCGGAACAGATTCTGCTGGGACAACTTGACTGGAGTAAAAAAAGATACGGAATGGAGAAAGACCCTCATCTCTTGCCTTTTATCCAGAAGTTACTACTAAAAGTTAAAATCCTTAGGTCCATATCCTGATTTATGATTTGCAACTGCAAGTAGTACCTGATGAACTGAGGTCTATAATACGTATTTTATGTAAACACTAACTCAATTAGCAAAAGCCTTCATGCCCAGGTACGAACACATGATGAGTGGAGAAAGAGATCGCTGTTTGCTCACAGGCTGTGAACACGACCAACACCTGGAAAATGTCAAAGTTATTTTTCTGTACAGACAGAAAAAGAGACTTTTGTTTGGCAGAAAGAAATTTTCCCTGAAGAATCTCAAGTTTTGCTCATGTGTGTTGCCCAATGACTGCTGCTAAAATCAGTGTCACTAGTTTATGTGTGCAGACTAGGGGTTACAGTCTATGCCATAACTGCTCTAATATAGCAAGAGCTAGTAATGCAAGTCATGTACCATCTTGGGTAAACATATTGTTGCATGCAACTTCCCCTGAGCAGAGCAGACACAGCAAGGGAAAAAGACGGGTATAAGTCACACACACACCAAATCAACACAATTTAGAACACAAATTGAGTCTTCAGAGTCCTGACAGCTCATAACTGCTGCTTCTAGAAGGGTCTGCAAGTGCTTCCATACCCATAAAGACTCTGTATGCTTGCTAAGTACTTGTCTGACAACTCAGCCTGGCTTTACTGAAAGCTAATTTAAGCTTCAAAACTAACTTTCAAGGAATACCGCATCATGTTTTCAGAATGCTCACAGTCAGAAAGTCTGACTAGATAAGCCAGTGTTTAGAATCTGCTCTCACATAAGCTTTTATATTTTCTAAGCACATAAGAGAAATCTCAGTTTACATCATGGCATGTCACGTTGATGAATATCAAGGCACATTCTCAATATCTTTTATTAAACTGTAGATAAAGCATAAGTTGTTTGCATACAGTGTCCTAAAGTCCTTTTCATGAAAATGCATTCACAAGTCTTCAGCAAGTGTGGGAGAAAATACGCAATAATAAATACATTTCTTCACTTATATGTAAGTTTTGTATTAAGCCATAGATGAAAGAGGTCACCATATATATAGAGATATAGATATACTGATATCTATGCTGCCGGTCCCTCCTCTTCTAAATTCCTTCATTTCATCCAAGTTGCCTCTCAGCTACCAGCTTCCTTAAATGCCTGTTCCTAAATTCTAACAGACTTCTCCTTTTGTTCCCAGGATTTCCCCCTTTGTGACCTGATCTTGATTTGAAAACCAACTAATCTTATCCCTGAAACAGTGACCAAAAAAGTCCTTAATAAAAGATTAAAAACCATTATATGTCCTTGGTGGCAATGACTATTCCTGAAAGGGAGAACTTGCAGTGCAGTACTCCACTCTAATGAGAGGCAGAAAAAAAGCACATCAGAAGTAGTAGTGAACCATGCAACTGAGGTAGAAAGCTGGGAACTGAGTCTAGAAAGATTTTAGCTGGAAAACTCTCTGCACTCTCTTGTTTGTACTAAATAGTTTTCCTGATATCAACTCAGCTGCATCATAATCTAGTGTTTTTTGGGTTGGGATATATATCCTCATGGCGTTGCCAGCTGTGACAAAGTACCTATAGTATCATATCATAGAATCATAGAATAGTCGGGGTTGGAAAGGACCTTAAGATCATCTAGTTCCAACCCACCTGCCATGGGCAGGGACACCTCCCACTAAACCATGCCACCCAAGGCTCTGTCCAACTTGGCCTTGAGTAGAAGATGAGGTAAAATACAAGGCAGAAACCCCAATGGCAGATATAACACAGAATCTATGGGAGTCTTTAGAGCTTCAGTTGTCATTCTGGCCAATCTCGAATGTCCCACTATGCCGTTTCAGACTTCTTGACACACAGTGCATTTCACATCATCCTGGATGTCTGTTAGTGAGCTCTGAGTCCACTCCTCCTGATTTCTCTGAGGCTTGGGAGCACTGGACAGAAATTCATCATAAATCAACAAGTTATATTTAATAATATACATACAGAGACTGGAGATCCTGCTGGTTTCACCTGCCTATATTTCTGTCATTATTAAATTACATTGTAGCAACTTCAGAATTTTGTGCTTAATATTCATTAAGCTGTCAGCATGGTTCTGAATTTTATTGATTTGCTTTTGAAATCTCTTCTGTTAGAAAGCAAACTGTCGGGAGCTCAGGTGTGTTAGCAATAATTGGTTCATTTTCATACCACATGGCAGAATTATAAACACTCAAAGGCAACATCATGAAAAGGTAATAATGCCACTTTGCCAAGGTGGTGGAAGCTGGAATAAGCAACAGCATGCTTATTTCATTCTTTGGATCCGAATGTTATCCAAAGTAATAATTTCTTTCCAATTTCCTTCACACCAGCTTAACAGACCAGTTTATTCCTGGTTATAGAGATTCAAGCAGAAGAGAAAGACTGGCAAACACCGGGAGACTGTGAAGGAGAAAATTAACAGAAGAAACAAAACTTTTCACAAGATTCAAGTTTTAAATGGTTGAGTCTTAGCTGTGAAAGTATATCCTTTAGTGCAGGAAAGCAGAATATTTGGCAAGGGATGTTAGTAGAAGGCCAGTGTTCATGGAGTAATAAAACTGTGAACAATGAATTGCTAAAGCTGCATTTCCCTGCTTGAACCTCTAGGTAAACATACTTTGCTTTGCACTGCTGAAGATTTGACATGTACCCAGTAGAGATAAACCTCTTTGCTTTCATGTTCCCTGTCTGGAGACCATTCTCATATTCAACTTACTTATCAAGAAGAACAAAGCTGAATTAGTAAAAGCTTTTCAGTGATGTAAATGGTAATGGTTAAAATGACATGCAGTTCAGAAGATTTAGCATGAGACCAGAGGAGCCTGAAAGAAAAAAATGAGAGAAATAATGATTGATGGGAACGATACTAGCACAATACAGGAAAGTAGAGTACAAAGCATGATAAATTGAAGAAAGATGACCTGGCTTGCAAAAAAAGGTTGAGAAATGTCACATTTTTCTGACTTCCTGAATGCTTGGAGATGAGCAACTAACATAAAGAAGGGTTGTGTCCTTAAGTCCAGTGAGAGAGAAACAGTATTGATAGAAATTTTATGGTATTAAAATTGTATGCTGGTCACACATAGTTCTACGCAGCACTTTAGAAAGTTAATGAACAGAACACTAAAAAATGATGCTGATAAAGGATCCTGACAAGAGAGGTGGGAAGTGATAAGTATTAAATGAATGTATTACAAGAAAAAGCAAGAGAAACTGTGAATAGGTAATTTATTTTTTTTTTCCCTGTGACAGCGCTCTGTCTCTCAGAGGAACATAAATTGATTTTAGACTGTTGAGATTTTGGGAACTTGTCTAACACCATGGAAATAACCCCTTAACATTGAGAAAATCAGAACAGTACCTAAACATGACAAGTTCAATGGAGAAGATTATGGTGCTGACAACCGTGAAGCACCTTGCTGACCTCATAGCTGGCCTAAGCTTTAATATTTGCTTGTTTAGGAAGACTTGCTAATGTACCTAGCATGTATGTCCCTCCTTTTTAAAAACTAGAATTTACTGCATAAGAAAGCAACTTGGATGTAGCCTTTGAAACTGTAAAACGTTTTCTTCTTTCTCAGTACACCCATATAACTCAGTGTGACCCTATCATCACAGAACAAAACCTATGAATTTCTGCTAGAAGACCGTAGCTGGCCTAAGGAATCCGGATGAACGGAACAATCAATCAGTGACTGTCATGAAATTGGATGTGATGTATACTTTTTCCTTGGGATTCCCCAAGAATACATAAAGAAAAAGTCACCAAAATTACATCTGTATACTCTTTACATAGTCACCATACAGTTTTGCTGGTGTATATTCCTAATCAGCTAGAATGGGAAATAGTTCATAGGGGAATATGACCGTTGTTTTGCTTTGTTTTCTTTTCTTTTTTTAACTCTTATGAGCTGATTTTAAAAGTATTTCATGCCATGGAGATCAAGAAGAAATGGCCTATTTCAGAGGAAAGGAAAAGACTGATTCAAATTAGAGCTTGTTTGTGCTTTTCTGATAAAGTGAGTTTTCATTGGTGAATGATGATTCGCTAAAGCCATTTTTGTGAAAAGCAGCTGCATTTCCAGAATTTATTGACCATTTCTTTGGTAAAAAGATAAGTCAGAGCTCAGATAAAATTTCTAGCTAAGTTCTAGATAAAATACCTGTTGACCATCTAATATTTGGCAGCACCAAATAATACTTAGCAAGCATTTCTCGATAACCTGGAGTCCAAAATAATTTATCCTATTGTAAGCGGGCCTTTCTTTCCTATAGCATAAGTAAGTTTCTGAGCTATCAGGCAATTGACTATTACTGTCAATAAGAACTTAAAAAAAACAGTGTGCAAGTAGCTATCACATATTGATGAATAAAAGTGGGTACCTCTCTGTACAAACACAAGTAATGAATTTTACCCCTTTTCTAGTATGAATGGGTTAGAAAGGCAACTGAATTACAACTTCTACACCAGCATTCTGCACAATAGATGCATTTTGATTTAACGAAAAAATATTTATCTTGCAACACTACAGTTCTTTATCTCTCCGACATTAGAGGGGAGCAAAAAACTACCCCAAAATATGTACAATTAATACTCACTGCCTAGAAATTATGTTTGATCCTCCACCTCCAAGATTTCAGAGGCACTGATTTTCTTTCCTATAATTGTTGGGTTTATTTGCAACATTATTTCCAATACATAAAATGAATATTTTCTTTATATAGCATTCTAAACCACTATTTATATCAGTTTTTGAGATCTGTGTATATTTCCAAATATAACCTTAATAAATTTAAACAGGAAAGGGGAATGTGGTAGGGTAGCAGTATATTTCTACCTGGAGCTCTTTTTCTGAGTTACAATTATCCATATTATCTTTGTGGGTTTTTTTCACCCCAAATTGTAGAACTGCTGTAATAGGACATTCCCCTTTTGTAAAAAACTTTGAAATCCCTAGAATTTCTGTGTAATTTTGTTTCTTCATAACCAACCCATATTCAAATAGAAACAAACGATGTCAGAATTACAGCTCAGGAGAAGCATCATCAGTCCTTAGTTCCAAGTATTCAAGCCTTTGATGTCCAATGTGCAGAATATGCCAACACATTGGTGAAGAAATTGCTTTTTATTTTGTAGCAATGTAGCTGACTTTGGTTTGGTGTTTTATTCCCATCTGAGATGGAATCCCAGGTTAGCCAAAGATTTAAGATAGACCTGCCTAGACTCCTTATAGACATCTCCAATGCTTTTTTATACACATAAGCCTAGGGTACATATACATATATGTATACCCCAGGCTTTATTATAACAAAAAACACATATCTTTTCAAATACAGAAAAGGTAAAATTAGTAGCTCGAGAATACAGAAGCAAAAGTATGTCTGAACAGCTTGCCCTGCTCACTATATCCTACCTTACAGATCTTTTTTTCCAGTGAAATCACTGACTTCTTGAGTTACAACCCCTGTATACTCCTTGCCAGTCCCCAGATTTTCACCCCATTCTGTCTGAGGCCTATATGTCTGTCCATTGCTCTTCTCATCAGGTTCATGAATTAGGCTGCAGATCTCCAGTTCTCTGACCTGAGTTGTCTCAAATCCCACAGCCATTGGAAACACCTCCTCTTCACTACAGGAGGACCTACCTGACCCAGGTATTTCTCAGAGGAAGGAAGAAAGGTAGCATACATACTTGGAAGAAGCCAAATAGATCCTCTCCATCAGACTGCTGTTATCAACTTGACACAGAGGATGGTTGTAACTGTTTTAAGTAAATAGATTCTCATGTAACTGTAAATGTTTTTCAAGCAGTTTTATAGATAGTGGACTCTGGTACCAAGAATGCTGTAGGTCAGGGACTTTATTTTCTCTCTGCTGAAAAACAGGATGATCCTACAACATAACTTCCTAGAGAACTCTTTATGTGACCCAAAACATTTTTTTTGGGGTCCCTAATTCTTAACTATCTGGTTTCTACCCTTTCAGATCACTTTTCCCAAGCCAGGTTTTTTTCTTCCATTTCTACAAGATTTTAATGAATGATTGCTTGAATGATTCCACATAGGAAATAAATTCTGAAATTATACGCTTATTTGTCTGTACAGGAAATATGACATATTATAGAAGCTGAGTATTAAGGAAACATTTTTATACATGGATAATTAGCCATTACTTTTGCTAATGAAGAACTGTATGGAAAATCCTAGAGAAATCCTGCATTTCAGGTCATTGCTACTAATGCTACAAGCTTCAAATATAAGACTCCTGCAAGAGCCTTGATCTTTGCATAGTATATGGAAGTAATACCTTTGAAGTAATTGTGGGAAATGGGAGAAAAGATGGAAGAGCACATGAAATTAAGCAGCAGTAAAAAACGATCTGGAACAGAGTCTCATTGACTTTGTTAACATTCATAATAAATGCAATAAAATAGTTTTCCAATGGCATCTTACTGAGAAAATAGATAAACAATAAGTTTCAAGAACTTGTTCTGAATTTGCTTTTTTCACTGTGACATTATACTCAGCTGATTATCAATAATAATTCAAAAGCACTTTGGCAAGTTTGGGCTGCATTTTTTGCTCTGGTTCAGGAACTAATTAAAACTGCATAAAAATGCTTCCTGCTTGCTGATGCTTAATTTACTAAGTATTCCACATTCCACTCTTTATCAGTAATGTGTCATCTGTCAAATTATATGGAAAAATCTCTCTCTCACATGCAAACTCTACCGGTATTGATTTTATGTTTCCTACAAGATCTTTATAAAAAGTGTAATATAGACAAAAGCCAAGAACTTATCCTAGTGGAAGCTCATTAAAAATAAATTCTCTCACTGATTTCCTACTTACAATTATGTTAAAAGATCAATTAGTTAACTGATTTTTCAATTCAATGCAAGCTATACTAATTATACATGTTTCCATTTTTAAATAAGGACTGGGGCTGTTTCATGTAAAGTCTTCCATAAGTCTGTTATATAAAAACAATGAGATCTTATAATCAAACATGCAATATTAATAAAAATGCTAAAATATATTTAATCTGAAATAATCTATTTTCTGCAAACAGACATTTATAAGTTCATTTTTATAAAGAAACCCAGATTACTTTCTAAGGTAAAATAAATGAGATTCCAGTTTGGGTACAGTGCATGAGACAGATTCAAACCTTTGTGATAACAGAGTGCTTTATTTGGGTTTTTTTTAAATAACTTCAGTTGTTCTATGCTTGCCTCTGGTGTGTGGGCAGGACTCACCTCACACACTCTAATCTGGCTGGCTGGTAAGGTCCTCAGCCAGACTTCTTAGTATCAGTGCAGCATGATGGGCAAATTCAGGGAACAAGGTCCTTAATCAATGACTGAATAAAATGATGTAAGTCCTCCTCTTTGTATGCCTATTTCCCAGAACTGACTGTAGTGGTAACTATTTTGACTGGTGTAGACTAGAAGTTAAGTTGGGATTCATCTGACCAAATGTGAGTAGAAATTTAAATATGAAAATTTGGTAGGTGAATTTATAAAAACTTTTATAATCAACAGAGAAGAATATGCTCTTTTAGTGAACAGCTAATTTCAGCTTTTTACTGACTGGCATCACAGAGATGCATGTTTTCCTCATCATACAGGGATCCCGCCTTGCTGCCTAGCTCAGATAAGGAAGGATGCCCTGCAGCTGTCTGCACAGGATCCCCGATAACAACAGCTTAGGTAAACATGGCTGTATGGTTGCAAGGCAAGCCTGGTAAGATAGTTTGAAGTATGTAGCATATAAACCAGTTTCAGTTTCTTTACCTTTAAGTACCTATGTAGAAATGTACATTCACAATTAATTAACATGATTGTTTAAAAAGGGCCATTTTGACTGAAACTGTATATAGCTGGTTCTTCTTTTAATACAGTGCATCCTAATGTGCTTCTATTAAGATAAAGAACTTGATAAAATTGTTATACAATGAATAAGTTACAAGGTAAACTTCTTAAGTAAGACTAACCTTTAGAAATACTGTAGTTGATGTTCATGTAGTGAATGTTAGCTCGATCACACTATCTAGCTGCTCCTATTTTAGAGTCAACCCCACAGCCATTGATATCTCTTGGGAATGCTTATGGCATAAATAAACACTGCATTATTTTTCAGTTATAGTGTGAGAATACTTGCTGTGTGTGTGATCTCAATGAACACATCTGGCAAACTGAAATCAGAAAGTATGCCATCATCCTTCCTGTTTGCATTGATTTCTAAAGAACTTTTAAAAATAAAGAACCGCATATTTGTTTTAAATAAATATATATTTAATATCATGTAATAAGGAGACAAGATGAATAATGTCTCTTTCTCTCTGAGAACTACTGTGGAAGAAGGATTAAAATTGTTCAGAGACCCTCTCTTTTAGCACCTCGGGCCCCCAAATATGAGAAA
The DNA here is from genome assembly GCA_024733675.1 of Psilopsiagon aymara. NCBI lineage: Eukaryota > Metazoa > Chordata > Aves > Psittaciformes > Psittacidae > Psilopsiagon > Psilopsiagon aymara. The sequence goes on from JANRGW010039211.1 coordinate 52,470, forward strand.
GATTGTGAACCACAGAATAATGTGTTTAGACTGGGACAGTTGGAGTTCATCTTGTACAACCTCCCGCTCAAAACGGAGCTAATCTCAAACACTGGGCTGACATTCAAGAGCAACAGCTTCTCTGAATTGCTCAAATGAAGGAAAATGGAGCCAGAGTGACAAGCAATAAGCTGCATACAGACTGAGCAAAGACCTGGGTAAAACGTAGGAAAGGCTATTGAAGAAGGGCAGCAATTGGATGGAGATGACTGTCTTTGACTCTACCATGTCACTTGGCTCTCACTGGCCACAGATCAAAGCCCTGTGAGCTTTTAATTTCCTCAGACTTCTTTTGGCACTGCTCTAGGACCTCCCATCCTTCATTTTCTTTACGCATTTTAATTAACTCTGCCAGAATTTTTACATCTTCTTTTAGCAATTCCTGATACTTCCTGAGAAAACTACATATTAAATAGCACAAAGCTAAAGACTTATGTGAAAAAGCAGCTGGGTCTCTGATACACTATCCCACTAGGATCACATTTACAAAATAAAAAGGAACAAGATTCTTCACTGATCATTCCTTTTTTCTTTTCCTTAAGGAAAGGATTAAGGTATCTTCTGCACTACCTCAGAGATATGATAGTGTTTGTACTGCAGTAGAGAGGCACTGCTTGGCCCCAGGTGCCTAATAATCACATTTTTTGAGAACAAGTAGTTCATAACATGAAAATTATTGCACGTAGGTGGTAAGAAAAAGATGTTGACTTTGTACTGATAAATGCCATCATCATCATTTATCCTTTTAAAATATTAGCAAACTTTCTGCTAGGGAAAAACAACCCAGTTTAGAAATGGAAATTAATTGATAAAATTAATTTAAAGACCATTAAAATAATTTCTCATTCAAAAATTTTGACCCTCTGCTTTTATTTCAGCATGTAGAGTCTAATTATCACAGTCTAGAGTACATGAAAGGTAATAAAAAATGCTTTTAAAAATATTCTAAGAAGTCCATTAAATATAATTTGTACCTAACTGAAATACATATTAAAGATAAGGTGACCCTACGAATGTGTGGTCAGAAAGCTTGCCTTCGTTTAGCTCTTGGTGATAAAAGGTAGAGAATACATAAAAGTCAAGATTTTTCTTGATTACTAAACAGGAACACTGCACTGTATGTTTCTTATACACTGAAATACTGTTCCAAGTCATGATAAATTTGGCTTTGGAAAGCAATTTATTTCTCTTTGAAATCTGTTTTGATGCACTTGGGAGTCATCTTTTAGAGTTTGTGCCTGACAGTTTTGGCTTACATGTCCTTTTTTATACTGTAATCTGAAGGTGACACAGAAAAGGATTGTGTATCCTGGTGTTTGCTTTGATTGTGCTTGAATTACGAGTCCCCCAAAGGCTTCCTGAGAAGGGCAGTGTTTTATTTAATAAATGTATGCTTTTGGTTTATAAAAAGAAGTTGAGTATTACTCATACGGGGCAAGTAGAGCCACTGGTAAAGCCTTCCTTCCCCTTTTTAGGAATGCAAAAGAAAATTGCTTAAGAATTGTACAGGGATAAATACCTTATCTAGACTATTAATTTAATTTCAGGGTTTTTTTGCTGTATAGGTGCACTGTAGGAACCAAGAGAGTTTTGAGGCTTCTGTAAGTGGTTTAGCAAGTGCCTGAAAATCACACCTTCCCATCTCCCCAGTGCTGTGTCTCATGTCTGTAGCATAATAGATAATGTACTCACTTGTTTCATAGTGTATTAGCTTACTTTATTACTAGAAAGTATTGCACTAGATTACAAATCACCACGTGACAATGTCTACACAAATGTACTTCGACAACAGATTTGGAAACCCAAGAAATGTTGTTTAATAGGGCATTACATTATACTTAACCAACAGAAACATTGTTCAACACATTTAGACTAATTAAGACATGCCTCAGTACACAAGCATGGGTTGTACGGTAGTTCTTTGGAGTCCAGCTCTGTAGTTCTCCCTTCTTGGGCTGCGATCTCCTAGATCTCCTCTGAGGAAGGCTGTATTACGTATTATATATTATATATTACATATACTCAAGAGCCTAGACTATGGGAAATTAGATAAAAAATGAGTTTCTTCAGTTTACTGTAGTAGGCTCTCCCATGTACCATTCTTAGGTACTTGGCTTCGAAAGATGTCATTTTTCACTAAGATACACAGTCTGAGATAACCTGGTTAGGTTTCTGATAATACTGCTTGCAAGAACTTCTCCTGCCTGGCCAGATTCTCATGTAGGCAAGCCAGTATGTCTACTTTCTCAAACAAACTGTTCTTCAGTTAGTATTAATTCATACAGGAATAACAGTAAGGCTGAAATCAGTCTGCAGCGCTGCCAGTAGAGCTTTTGGGTTCTAGCACTGACATGTAGCTAAGCTGCAGCTACCAGACGCAAACATACCACACTCCTCAACAGATACAAGTAGTTCCTGCAGCTCTGCACAAATACTAGGTGCACAGTAAGCCTCTATGTAGATCTAATAATGATAATGTCTGAGTGCTTACTGTATGTAGCCTCCTTCTGAGCATAAGAATTTGATGACAAAACAGGTACTGGAGCAATGGTAGTTGCCTCTTTATGACATGCAATGATGAGAATCTATGTCTACACACTTGTATTTCATTTTGCTAAAAGGTCTTCTAAAGGGACCTATTTCTCCAGTGCACAAACTAAGTCCTATTAATGTCAAGAGTTAGACATACACATCCCTAGAAGTGTCCCTATAAGTTTTAAAGGAAGCACTGTTCAAATTTAGTACAGACCATATGGCAGGGGGGTTGGAACTTAATGATGTTACGATCCCTTCCAATCCCAACCATTCTGTGATTCTATGATATAAGCCTACATTAGAAAACAGTCCCACTAATAATAGAAGTACTTTTGAAACAAAATGCTTGCTAAGTCATTAAAAACCTTCTATGTAATATATGTAAAAAAGATTTATCTAATGCTTTGCAAAATTATCCACAAATGTACCACACACTGCACAAACATTAATAAGAAAGAAGCAGCAAAACCATAACGCTACCGCTTTGAAATGCAATGCAATTAATACTACTTCCATTAATACAGTTTAATAGCTACTAACTATTATTGATGTCTATTTTCTCAGGAATCCATACTCATTAGAGGAGGTCTATGGTCCTTTTTTATCTTTTATTCAGAAATATGGAAGCAACCACACACTGTTTCATTGCTAATCAGAGCTATACAAGAAAAGATATGAAAGTCTCATTAGTGTGAATTTTACGAGAGCTGGTATACTACTGTAACTCCCTCTGTTCAAATTTGTCATTTCCTGTGTTACTGAGAAGTTACTATTTCTCTTACTAACAAGGTTTAGATTGAAAACCTTCCTAAATTAGGCTATATCTGTAACTTATTTTTTAGTTTATCTGCTATAGCATGTAAAATATTTATTAAAATAGATTTTATACCAGATCACTACAATAAATGCTTAGAAAATACTTCAATTTAATCCAAAGTATAAACCAGTCTCAATGTGTAGGACAGAAAGGATACTAGTAATATGAAGGTTACTAAGAGAGCATATATCTCATAGCTAAAAATGTAATACCCTGTAAGGTGAAAAGACATGCCTTGTAGAAATTAATCCGGAAAGCAGTGCTTCCAGGAGTTATGTTAATATAACAATGGTATTTCTTGCATGGTAACAGTGTTTTCTAAAAATCTTTCAGGGATTTTATTTCTGGAATTAACACAGGAAAGAAAACTGCCCCTTTCAAAAGGCTCTTATGAAACTCTCTTGCACAAAACCTGATTTCTCTGTAGGAAGGGACAAGTGGCCAAGGCTGGACATGGGTAAAAGGGCAAACATCCAACATTAAAGTCAACAAAGTGGACAATGCAGCATGACTCACGATATTTTTGATAATTAAACATTTCTGGCATTACCAGCTATGAACAGCAACAAAAATGAGCAAAAAGATGAAATATCTCAAAAGCCAGAAATATGTTTACAGAGAACTAATGCTGAGGAAACTTTATCATGTCATATAAAAGCTCATAATTTTGAGATGGAAAGGAGAAAGGTCAGCTACAAACCTTTGCTTTCCATCGGTTTTAAAGCAGATGGAGCCAGCAGCGAGAACTTCACAGAGAGATGGCAAGGAAAAATGGTGTAGTAAGTCAGAAAGAGAAAAATGAAAAAGGATGTTTTAGCTGCATGTTGGACAGAAGAAATTTACATTGTTGACTTCTAGGTATCACTGGTTAACTTCAAATGGGTCAGTGGTTCACTCCTAGGTTCACATGCACATTCCCTTTGTGGGATCAAATATCTCTTAAACTCACAAACAAAAGACATATGTGCCATTTAAGAAGACAGCAGGGCTAAAAATGGAGATATTGCCAAATGGATCTAAGTGCCTCTCAATATTAGAATACTCATAAGAACTGTGAGAAAAGGGGTCAGGACCAAATGTACAGTTGAAATAACTGTCTAGAGAGGAGAAAGTATGGCAGGAAGCAGGAGAGCTATTAGACCTTATTATCTCACAATATCTGCTGTCAGAAACAACATAAAAAAGCATACTTTCATGAACAAAGTAAATATAACAGACTGCTATTAATTCAGACTACCCATAAGAAGCAATTAAACCAAGAATGGATTCCTTTAGGAAGCAACTGGAAGGAAAGAATTCACCAGTGACTTGGGGATGTAAAACAGCAGAGACAGTAGGATGACAGAAAAACACTGTAGGTTCCAAATAAAAACCCTACACCATTCTCCTAACAATTTAATTTCTTTAACCCCTCAGTGCTGTTGACTAAAAAGTCCTGAACGGGGGATGATCAAGCCATGAGATACTGAGTCTCCTATTTGTACCAGGTACTCTCTATTTTGAATGAAAAACTGCTGAGGCAGAATTAAAACTCTGGAGATGTCAGTGGTGGGCTGAGGTCATGGAATCAGGAGATCAGAACTGCATGGGCCAGACTAGCGTTAGCAGAGTGATGGTGCTACCTGAAGCTTTATCGTGTGCAGCTTTCTCAAGTGAGAGTACAACTGGGAGAAAAGGAAGTATGAGCTTTCCTGACCAGAGGAACTGAAAGACATAGCAAGCCTGGACATAAAAAAAAAAAGTCCACGGTAGAAAGATAAATCTGAGATCAGTCTGTGGATAGGGCAATGAGGATGTAGTATTCCCGACATTGAAGCCTGCTCATTTTGAAGGGCTAGGTCTATTCAGCAGAAAATGAAAAGATTTTTTTTGTGAAACTTCTGGCCATTTTGGAAATTGCTGATGCTTAAAGTGGTGCATCGGTCTCTGGGAGCAGCCTTAAGAAGTCAGAAACTTCTACTGGGGTTTATACAAGATCTGAGAAAAATCCTTGGCCTTCCTTTTATTCTCACAGTTTACATCTACAAAGTTAAATTCTCTTCATCTTGACTGTTTATGCACTGTGTGTGGCCCATGCTATCTCCCGTACTGTGTCAGGGTGAAACTAGCTGCTGGCTCATTCCAGTCCCATGACAGGAGTGGACTAACAACCAGTATGGACAGCATGTTAGTTCTCTGGCTCCACTTTCCACTAACAGTCGCACTTACACAAAGCCTGGATTTTATCATTATAAAATAGCTGTCTGATAGAGGAACACTGTCAGGTTTCCACTTCTTGCATTTAGTTTTAATGTTTCAGTCACAGCACTTGTTTAGGAGTTGCCAGAGCTCCATGAATCAGGCCTAGGTTGTCTTCAGATTTCCTTAACACCAGTATTTCAGAAACAGTCTTGACAGATCTGCATTTGAATGTGTCAGTTCTTTTTTAGACAGGAACACTTCTGGGGCTGGGCTGTTTTCTATAGGCTCAAATATTTCAAAGGTACTTTCCAAAAGAGACACATATGTCAGGTGCTTGGTTAGCTCACTTAGTAGAACACGCCAAAACCAATTTTTGATGTTGTAATAGTGAATATTTTGCTCTACATAAATTTAGTACGTACTAATTCAACCACTTAGTGCTGTTTTTCAGTAGTTCTGGACTAATGCAGAATTTCTGCTCCATCCACATTTGGAAAGACTGATTTTTCAGAGCTCTTCAACACTATTTCAGCAGCCTATACCCAATGCAGACTGCTGTGGAATGTGAGGATGAAGTGTGAAGGCTGAAGCAAAGCTGGAAAGGGGTAAATCTATTCAAGTAACAAACAGTTTAATATCTTTTTCTGCCCTTTTTTTTTAAATAACTCATTTTTCCTTTTTTTTTTAAGGCAACACTTTTCCACCATCTTTTCGTTTGATTTTTTTTTTCAGCATGAACACTTCTGTCAGCTTATAGTAAATGGAAACCACATGGCTGGTCAGCAAAAACAGGTGCAAAGAAACCAAACCAAGTAGCACATCTTTGTTTAGCAAAGAACCTGAACAATAAACACAAAGACTGTAAGATCTCTAGCCATACAGTCATCTAGTCATAGCAGTCATCTAAACAACTGCTGCTTAGTATTTTCTTAGATACAAAATAATGTTATTTCCATGATTATTATTTTCTTTTTTTAAAAAGCAGGTACATTACTGTTTCTGCTTTAGAAACTTTAAAATGATTTCCTCCACCTGCACTGTGCCCCATGACAAATCTCTGGTACTGGTTCACAGTTTTCTTTAGTGACCTCTTCAAATTTGAGCACTGCCATTCCCTCCATCTTTTCCTCCTCCAGCAGACTCTGGCTGTTGACCACCGAAGCTTGATGGGCAATGGCTTTTTAAATGCTGTAGCATGCATTCTATATGCACAGGAGAGAGTGTTTTTTTTCCTGTATAGGATGGGTTTTTTTTCCTATAGTTAGAACATATCTCAGCCAATGTTGTTCTGTTTCCTGTTTGCAATGTAAGTAAGACTGCTGGATGAGAGAGTAATTAAGTTACTTGCAGAAGAGGATCTGACACAGTGAAATATACAGTTAGGCCATATTCATATCTGAGACAGAATGCACTACAAGGCAACACAAAACCTTATGCAAAACACAGCCTTCCTTTTCCGCAGGCAGGAATACTACTTTGGTCTTAATCTTCAAAAATGAGACGTTAAAGACAGGATTCACAGGGTAATGATGGAAAAGGAAGGTATTATTCAAGTGTCATTACACATTAGAGATAATAAAATAACAACTGGATCCATCAGTAACAAGAAAGCATGCCTTATTTCACTGGTATCACAGACTAAATGTTTTAGAATCATAGCAGCTTTCTTCAAGTACTAGAATTTTGTTTTGTATTCATATTATCTCACATGACCAAATCTTATCATCTGTTTCTTATTCATAACATGTGGGATAGACACATACATCTGAATCCATCCTACTCAATTCCTTTTATAGTCAGACAAGCAGAATATATACTTCTAGGGTACACCTGGCTTATTTGAAGCATCCACATAGGAATGACATGAATTGCACACTAGAAAGGCCCATTTCTGCCCAGGAGCTATAAAAGGAGACATGACAACCAGCTATATAGATAGATATTAACTGCATTATTGATGTATATTTGGTCACAAAGTTTCCCATTTCTTATGAATTTATGGGAAAAAATAAAATACCCAGGGTGTCACCTTAAAACAGTTCTCATATTTCTCTTAAGCTATGATTTAGCCATCTCACGTAGACTGCACCTTTTTTACTTCTTTTGAATAACTCAAATGAATACACATTTTCATAAATTTCAGAGTCTAACGACCATGCATTAAGGTATACCCTTATTTCTGATACGCAGATTTCTGATAGTAAACTTTACTTTGCTCTGTATCACACCATTAAGTTTAGTCACTCTGTAATACTTCCAAACAGTTGCTCGTCTCAGTCATTGTTTTACCTTGAAGAAAAACATGCTCTCTTTCTCTTCTCAGCATCCTCTAAAGCAAGAAATCATCCCCTGCCCCAGATACAGAGGGTTAAGAGGAATATATTATTGTATTTGGACCTAGTATTTTGTGTCATCTGAGTTAGGGTATCTATCTGTACCTCTGGCCTGAGAGAAGACAAGATGGTGTAAATTTACACTGCTTTTATTGAGGGTTGAGCTCAGTCCAGCATCTCTTGTCTGCCACAGTGATATGTAGAAAATAACCACTGCTCAGTAAATGCACCAGAACTTGTTAAACTTGTTGTTCAACTTGTTTTGATCATGAATTGATGCTCTAAGAAGAAATTCTCTTGAGAGAGGGGAATTATCCTCACAGACTTGAGTATGTCGCTGCTTCAGGGTTCTTCTCTTTGCTACTGTCCTGAACTGATTGCTGAAATATCTATTTTGCTGTCTGTTATTACACAGGCTTGTTCAGCATACTGGATTTCACACTCCACTTCTCTCTGAAGATTGGTGTTCTGAACTGTTTTCCTCTAGAGGGGGATTCACTTGCATTTTTCAGAAAAGAATCCCATCTTTCAGAGTTACATTAACCTTTCTAATTCCCTTCATACTCTTCTTTTGCTATGCAATTCCCCACAATTTGTATCTTCAGAAAAAAAGAATGTTGCTTACTGTGCTGTTCCAGAATCTTAATAGATGTTAAATAAAACCAGATTTAATACTTACTAATATAGCACCTCTGCAACAATTAGCTTTCTCCAAACTCATACACAATAGTAACACCATTTGGCCTTTACTTATCATTCCTAATTTGGTTTAATCAGAAAGAAATGACAGATTTTGTCTCTTATAAATTATTCTTTTAAATACAGGTACGAAAAATACTTTATCGACTATATGACTCTATAGATGTTTTAAACACCTTATGCTTATTATTTCTGCAATTTGATAACTGTTACTATGTTCCTTGTTCTAAGGATTTATAGGTTTTCTAATGACAAAAATTTGACATACACAAACACTCAAGCTTCACTTCCCAACCTCTAATCTTCAGAATTGAAATATTTAGTATTTTTATATAGGATCCTTTTTATTTTTTTCTTTTGAAGCACAGAGTAATGTGTATAAAGTGACATATGAATGCCTTTAGAGGAACAAAGATCTCAAAGAAATTCAATCATTACTCAGTTCAGGTAATAATAAATTGCAATGGATGCTCATCTTAAGCCATTGAGGAAATTATTTTTTGCTAAAATATTAAAAGCTATGAAATTACTTATTGCTGTCCAGGTATTAAAATTTCTTCTCCTGTTATTGCTTCCTTACAGATAAATCTTGACTCTCCCCTTCCATTGGAGCATATTCAAGCCTAATGTGTCAGGCTGGACAGAAAAACTAAGTTGCTAGAAGCTATTATTTTAAAAACAGAGAAAAAACATACTATGGATCTTTGCTGTCAAGAAAGAAACAAACCTGTTGTACCACACCTTTACAGGGAAGGAAAAGGAGGCAAAATGGCTTATCAAAACCAGTAACCTTGTAAAGGGCTCACAGATTGTTCTTTGTTCTACCTTAATGAGTCAAACCATACAGTTATATCTAAAGCTTGCAGCACTGCTTCGGGACAATATGAGTTTGCTGCAGACTCCATACAGATTATTATGCTGTGAAAGGTCTGGAACTGCTCTAGTTTTATCCTTATAAGGAGGTGGGACCGTTGACACTCAAAACACAAAAAGGAATGCACAAGCAGCTTAGATTTTGCCTAGGATACTTAACTGCAGACACATTTTTCCAGAACCAATGGCATTACCTCCCACAACATAAAAATTAATTTCCAATCTAGCACAAAAGGATGTAGTGAGTATATATGTATGCCTTATGGTTTAGAACCTTTTACACACATTTTTGTAATTGTACATACTTTCCAAACTTACCTCCTCTATGGATAATCAAAGAAGTTTCACTTCCAACAGGACATTCTTTAAGTATATCCACTACTTCTGCATGGCTCAGGTTCTGTACATTCTGCTGGTTGATCTCAACAATGAGGTCACCTTCACACAAACCAGGACATCCCTGAATGTCTAGAATTTGCTTCACCCTCTGTCCTGTAGGACTGTCTGCTATAGTGAAGCCAAAGCCCTGGGCCCCTTTCACAATGGTTAAGGTCATGAGTTCAGCTTGGGTGGCCCCAGAAGAAGCCATTGATACATTATCATCATGGGCAGGTGGTGGGAATGTGCTATCAAGCTGACTATCTGCTGGAATGGAGTGCAAGGAGTGTGGTGGTCGATCTGTTACGTCTGGAACAGACTGAGAAGTCCTAGAAATGTATTCCAAATAAGTTTCATAGTTATGTCTTCCATTTACCACTACCGGAGGCCTCTCCATTACTGCAAGGGGTGGCACCATGCTGTTGGCAGGATCTTCAGGATCAAAGGGCAAAGGGTATCCACGACATAGCACCAAGTTGACACTCTGACCAATAGGAACAGACTGGAAGAGTTTGACTACATCTGCGTGAGTATGTCCAAGGACACAAACTTCATTAATATAGACAATGACATCACCTAGAAAGAGAAGAAAAAACAGTGACATCAGTTATTGTATATGCAGTGCAATTTTTTTCTCAATCAAATAGTAGTCTGCTAAAAAGTGAAATAAATTAGATCAACATACTGATTCAATAGTGGAGACAAAAAAGTAAAGTTTGTCTACCAGCAAATGTAATAAAGATAAACAATGCCAGTATTATTTCTTTTCTGTGGAAGCTCACAGCTGGAATATTTAGCTGGATCCAGACACACACCTTTTTCTCAACATTTCTTTCCTATGTTTTTTGCCTGCTTTCACTGTAGTCCACAGACTACTTTTTTCTATAAGATAAAATGCAAGTTTACTTGGAGGGTTGATTGTCAATAAATAGCACTGTTTGGTGAAAAGATAAAAACAAAGGAAATAGTAAGTACTCTTGGACTTCGGAATCAATGACTAGGGGTGCAAGACAGTGTGCAAGTGCCTAAGGAAATACTTTTTGCATTGATCATGGAATTGACAGTTTCCTATGAAATTTCATTACTTTCCATCAGACATCCAGGACTACTACAGTAATTTCCTACTTTAGGCATAAACTAAACTGTATCTTGCCTATCACAGGGATGTTTAAAGGCATTTTGTTGTAGCTGTGATGGTTCAAGGATAATGTCAAAAAAATTGTAGGTAGGTATAATAACTTTTTATTTGAAAAATCTAGGCAAATGTCTCAAAACCAGTTCAATATTTCTAGCTAAACCAGCTGGTCAAGTAAAAGATACTACCTTTACCTTCAAATCTTGTCTCATATACAGTACAGATCTACCAGTCAGAGCATACACACTTAAAGCAGAATACTTTAAGACAACAGGATGTTTATGGGTCTGCAGGTTGCTCATGCACCCACCAGCTACTGTTACTGGAAAGTTCAGAAAAAAAAGTTGAAGTTCTTTCTTGTTGTCAGAATGGATCTATACAGTTATAGCCACAAATCATTTTCTTTACAGAACTGTTAAGGCGCATATTGACATAAAAATGAGTAATCAGTACAAATGACATTCAGAATAGCTTGATGACCCACAGTCAGTTTGCATTTTAACAAAACAGTTTGTATCTTTATAACAGAAGAGAAGGATGTTTGGTTAGAGAACTCCAGAAGTATTTTTCTAAGTGAAGATTGTCTTATCCTACCACCAATTAGGAAGAAGTAACTTATACAGACAACCCTGTGAAGTGTCTACAAGGTACACAATTCTATAATTGACCTATCATAACGCAATATTTTATAATGGTATGTGAAAATTCGGCAATAAAATAAGAATTAATTTATGGAAGATGAGGTGGTCTTTGTGGAATTGTTTCAAGTGTATTTATGAAATTATGTCTTTCAAGTACTTCAATCAAAAGATCTAATCAAGTGAACTGAGTTAAAAAGAGCATCATCAAGATGCCAGTGCAAGGGCTGTTTCCATGCGACAACAAAAGGCAAAGGCTGTTTCTATGTGAAAATGAAATGGTCAGTTCCCCCATAATCAGCCTGTCGAATAGCCTGACAGTAATTAATTGCATATATACAAATTGTGATTCAAAGAAAGATTTCTTCAGAGGGTGCCTAGGGAAAAAACGTTAAGAGCCTTTGTCTAAAAGTTTGTGACTATTAGTCACAGAAAGCTTAGGAGCTGTTAATATTGCCTTAAATCTGCATCATAAGTTTCAAATTATAAGCAAAAGCAGTAAGGTCACCTCACAGGCAGTGCTGATAGAATGCTAGTTTCTCTCTCAAGCAGCTCAGAGTAAAATAGCTTTCAAAAGTCAAGATTTAAAAGACAGAAAGAATGTACTATACTAAATTATCATGGCAATGGCTGCAATTAATTGTGAGTTGCTCATGCCCTGGTATAGAAAGACCTTACCTGCATTCTCTTCCCTGGCTTCCGCATTAGCAGTGAGGCTGACATTGTTCGTAAGAGGACGATACTGATGAACTGAGACTTCAATGCATGCTCCTGTTTCACTATCTTAAGCCTTAATGCCCTTTGCAACTTTTTAATTCATGCAGTCTTTATTTCTCTGAGTGATGGCAATGCAGATATGTGGTGGGAGGAGACCAATCTGTTTGTTCATCCTCTCTTGCAATATTTAATCAGGGTGCAAAAGGAATAATGCATTTATTGTGTTATGCAAGTAATCACTGTTTGTTTTCACCCCTTCACTTTGTATGGGATTAGCTATGATCTAAAAGCTAAACCAAGATGTTTTTCACAAACAAGATAAACTAGTTGACATTACATAGGCCTCCAGTGAAAAGAAATTAGCTTGTGCACAAGGAGCACAAGCAGGAAACATATAGGCCAAGTAGCTCCTTTCCCCAGTCACTACACAGGCAAAACTGATCATCAGAAGGTCTTGGGTAAGAACTCCTACAAATAACAACCCTGCATTATCCCTCACAAGACATCAGAAAATCCTTCAGCATTTCCTGAATCAACATGTTTAAAGGTCTTTGTGATTTCTCAGGTATAACATAAATAGCACATCTAGACACACTCTGAAATAACTCACTCACAGATAAAGTGTTTGGGACCCATAATGCTGTACTGTTATATGGCGAACATATGGCTGAAGGTTAAGAGGAGTGGGGGGAAATGTATGAGTTACTACGTTCAACTCAGAGAAACAGCTCCACTGGTGTTAAACTGGGAAGACACAGAATCAGATCATGAGACAAGGAGGAGGACTAAAAGGGGTTAATTTCAGAAATCCTTCAAATAAATCTCTGGACTGTAGGAGTTTCTCAAAATCTAACTCATTTTCCAGGCTGAGAGTTCGTCATTGCTGACACAGACAGAAGTACCCGGCATGTAGCAGAGAGTGAGAGAGAAGTTGGGATCATTACAGAGCCAGTGCCATGCTAATGCAAAGTTCAGAACCTCTCTACTTCAGAAAATCTTCCTGAAATGTTCTTGTAGCATCTTTTCTGCCTATTCTTTCCTGCTGCTTCTAATAATAATGGGTGCATATGGACAAGCATAATAGCGATACCCTTCATAATTCCTGCCTGATTTTCTGAGCAAGCTATAGTCTGCCTCCAGAAATCACAGTTTCACAGTGAGTGGGTATCTCTGAAGTTATGCAGAACATTTATATTAAGCATAAAACTTTGCCTGGCTTCTAGAACTAAACCTACTAAAATGAGTGAAGCTTGCTTGCAGAATCACAGAATGATTGAGGTTGGAAGGAACCTCCGAAGGTTATCTCGTCCAACCCCTTCACTCAAGTATGGTCATCTAGAACCAGTTGCCCAGGATCACGTCTAGGTGGCTTTTGAGTCTCTACAAGGATGGAGACTCCACAACTTTCTGGGCAACCTGTTCCAGTGCTTCGTCACCCTCACAGTACAGTAGTGTTTCTGATGTTCAGACAGAACCTCCTGTTTTTCATTTCATGCCTGTTGACCCTGGTCCTGTCACTGGGCACCACTGGATGAGCCTGTCTCTTTCTTCTTTGCACCATCTCTTCAGGTGTTTACATACTCTAGAAAGATTCCCCTAAGCCTTGTCTCGTCCAGGCTGGATATCTCTGTACTAAACGTCAGAAATGTCTGGTGCTCTTTCCAATTCTGTCTTCCTCACTAGCCTGTATGGACTCTACACAAGCCCTACCAACCATATAATGCTTGATACTGCTCAGAGACAAGGGAGACCAGGAGGGCTAGTCCATGCAGAAGGGTTCTGAACAAGATTCTCTAGATGAACTGGAAGGTTTAATAGATACCCAGTGGAGTAGACAATAAATATCCTATCCCACATCTCAAACATCTACGCTATCAGAAGAAAAAGATTCTGCTGTCCAGCAGCCAATGCCAAAATTCAACACTGAGTCAAAGAATATTAGAGAATACTGACATTGGCCGAATTTGTCAAAATTTTACAATTACCTCTGCTTACTCAAGGCACTTGCATTTAACTGACAAAATTAGGCACATAGGCCTGGAAAGCACTTCCTGGATGACTTAACCTAGTCTCATGTTGTCAGATACAACATGGTATATGACACTTGAGGAAATTCGATGTCGTCTTTGCCAAAATATCAATGAAACCCCAGAATATTTCACTTCTTTAACTAGTTTGCTGATTGAAAGTTGCTGACCAGGACTTATTTCTGTCATGTAATGTTACTTGACACCATGTCTGAATGCTTAGTCAGAGGTCACATTTTGTTACCTACACATTTCAAAGCAAAAACCAGATCTAAACAACCAATGTTGTTTGTTGGCTTAGTGACTGGTGAAGAAATGTGTGAGCTTCAACATCCTCTAATGACAGATTCTTACTTACATTCCTCTCTACAATAATGCTGCAGAGTTATTGGGGATTTTACACAAGCATTAATTTTGCAAAAATACTTCTTTCATGCGTGAAGTGCTTGATGCAAAGAATCTGTTTTATTGACATAACTAATTTCATCACAAATTACCTTCATGTCTCATGCAATGCTACCAGCTCTATTTCCCTCCTTTCTGAAGAACCTATATTATTCAGTGACTCCAGTTACTGTTTCTGCTATGCTTTTATTACCCCTACAATGTCTGTATAAACATCTTGCACTAGTAAGTAAAGTTCCTCCATTTGCTTACCCATGTTCCTACCATTTGCATACAAACTCCGCTTGTTTTTTATTATTATTCTTATGCGTTCAGTTTCCTGGCTGGAATATTTTATGGTACCTCAGTAAACTGAATTTCCTACTGGACTGACCTTATTATTATTCAGAATTCCTAAAATGTTTAAGTCTGAATGCAGAGGAGAAAAATGTAGATTAGATTTCTGTTGTTAATTTATGATCATATTGAAAGTCAGTAGAAATGTCTCTAGCATTTCTGATGGATTATGGATCAAGCTCTTAGTATCTGTGTTCATGTACTTAAAATATGACAGAATGCTGTGATTTGGTGAGCTATGAGAGAAATCTCTGCTGCCGCCCTGCAGCCCATATAAGCCAATAGCCATGAAGCTAAAACCAGCCCATGGTATGCCAAGTCAGCACAGGAAGCACCAGCTCTGCAACTTAGGCTACCTTTTATTTCATTTTATTTTTTTCCTGTATTTACAGCCCAGGTGAACTCTACTAACTCCTCCAGCATTACTTAATCCCACCTGCACTTTACAACCATATACATTTTGCATATGCATACTTAGCATGAGGTTCAGAACTAGCAATACGTGATTACTTCATTGCTGAAGCTCTAGAGCCCTTCGCCTGCCCACCAGCTTTTTCTGTCACTTCTCAGCATTGACCTTGTCTTCCCTTTCTGCAAAGTGCTGCAAGATTGCTGACACTGTAGCCTATTGACAATGAAATCAGAGGTGTTAGCATGTTTCCAGTACCGCGATATGAAACATGGGGTTAATTTGAATAACAACGGCATGTGACTGATGCTCAATAAGGAGGAGAAGATTCATTAGAAATGAGCCACTTTTACATGTGCACATGTAGTTACCAGAAGCAGCTCAAAGAACTAGGGCATAAGGTATTGTTTAGTTAGCAGTAGTTACATTCTGAAACTTTGAATCTCAGCTTCCTTCCACTTGCCATAGGCATTAACCCACTGCATGAACAAGTAATTTTTGTTATGAATGGGTAGAGGCATTTCTTTGGACGTAAAAGATTTCAAAAGGACTTACATAAACAGAAATTCTCTGTTGTACTCTGACCTGGCACAGAACCTTGTAAAAAACAATTTGGGTCTCACATCTGCATGCCTTTACTTTTATAGACAAAGTATAAACCTAGGATCCTGCAGTTCATGGCAGTCTGGTTTATCTTTGCTTTGAAAATTTGTCCCTACCTTTCGTTAATACTCATTATGTTAATCATTGTCAATACTCATTACTGCAGTAATTATAATAATTTCTTAATGGAGATTACAGTGTAAGATGACCATTGCATATTAATATTGAAAAACTTAAAAAACCTGCCAAGAAAATTCTAACTTATCCCTTTTAAAAAGGAACATTAACTGCTAAAACACATCAAGAATGTAACCCAGGCAGATGTACATGCACACAATAACCACAGCTACTGTTTGGGAGAGTTGAATTTAAAATTGACCATTTTATTATTAGCTTTGTTTCAGCTTTATGTGATAGTACTACGGCAGCCACAGTGAAATGAAAAGAGCCCTGGGAGACATACTGCTCAGTTGCCTCCTCTGCACTCAGAAATAATTTCAGGACCACTTGCTGGCATGTGAGAACACTGAACAGCCCATTAAAATATCTCTGTTCAGACTGGCATGGAAGAATCGTTTCCCAGCCTTCACGTCATACAGGAAGTTTTACCCATGTGCTGACAAACTCTGCAAAGCTGACAGCTAACCACAGTTCCATGGGTCCTTCTTGCACTCACTGGACTGTAGGAACTGAAGATCAGGGGAAAAATAAAACCAGGGTAACAAAAATTATTTACTAAATCTGACAAAAAAGGAAACCAAAATGTATTTCTAGGCATTTCATGCACTCAAACTTGCATTAGATAGGCCTAAATTTTCCGTTTTGTGAAACTTGAGTAACAGATGTAAATCAGCTGCTTATCACATTTGAAAGGCAGTAATTCTAAAAAACATAATTGGAGAAGTGGTTAACTTGGGCAAAAATCTGTCCCCACCATTGCAAGGACTGAGCACTCTGGTCCTGAAGTCAGCTTTCTCCATAGGGCCAACAGAATGAAGTGACACAGACACGTGTGTGTAACTCTACCCAAAGAATCAGATGTGTTGAGTAAGCAGGTGCTGTTTTTACATGACTTTTTAGAACCTGTTTTAATTCTACTGTGGCCCAATGCACATGCCTGATTAAAAAGCTGTCTATTCAGAATTTTAGTGCTTAACAAGCATGTATCATGCAATTACACTCAGGCAGATGTAGATTAGTAGAAGAAACTATTTACATTTTATTTGTATTTTGCACATAGCAGTAAAAGCTATTTAAATAGAGGCATTTAACTTTTTTTGGGGAGCGGAATAAAATACATTCCAAAATAATCTAAAGACCTTGATTACTTGCTGATCCAGTAAACATGAAACATTGCAGACTAAAAATGTAAGTGAAGCAGTAGCAAAAGAATGCTTAAATAAATGCTGCTCATAAAGTGCTAAAGAGCAGGCAAATTCTCTTCCTAGCGAGACAGTTTTTTACTTCTTCAAGCACCTAAAAGCAGAGCATGGATGTTAAAATTACTGCTTTTCCAAAAAGTAATTATTTAAAGGATAAGTAATTTGGAGGCAAGACCACATAGCAAGAGAAAGGTCCAATTTTCAAGGCAGCCTTTTATTTAGAAATTATGTAAGCCTGTTCTGTCTAGGTTTTGCTTGCAGGAGCTCCTTGTGCATCCTGAAATGCCTGGTGTGAATAAACTGCGTGACAAAATATCAATGGATCTGAAGATCAAGATAAAATATGTATGCCATGTTTGCATAGCTATTTGGGATCACTTTGAAAGGTATCACTGTGTGCAGAGGATCATGTAGAAACGAAACTCTTCTTTTTCTTTAGAAAAAGGAGGTCAAAATTTACAACACATTTGCTTTTCTATACACAATATTTTATTTCTGTACTCAGAGCATCGCATTTATCCAGGTAGTGGCTCCTGGGAGGACGAAAGTAGCCCAACCTGCCTCCCAGCAGCCTAAAGGCATAAGGGTATGGAAGAGCATGACGTAAATACCAGGCAGCCTCTGTCCCTGCCTGGGAATCCTGGCAAAGTGCCACCTGTCCCTGGTGGAAGACATTTTCAGCAACACTCAACTGCACACCATTGCAACTGCTAACTCTTGACATAAACTGCTGGGAAGAAAAGAGGAAGATGAATGAGGTGAAGAACTAAATGGAGCATTTCCAAAGTGGCTGCAGCACAAAGACAAATATCTTTATATGTAGAAATACATATGAAGCTGGAAATTTCTAGTAATAGGCAGTTATGCTTTACTTGTCAATTGAAATGGCTAGTAGACCTCTTTTCTTTCTTTGAGTAATGCTAGCACCATGAGGACAAGCAATTACTAATCACATACTAAATTAGTTCTTCATGAAAGTAATAGCAGTTACTTGGACACTTCATGCAAAGTCAGATTAGTAGGATTAGCCTCCATTTTAAATCAACAGAGTTACACTATGAGAGTACATTTTGATTTTGGAAAAATCCTGGTTACTCAAGACATTCCCTGTAACTGAAGTGGGCATTACCTCCAGAAATGCAGTTCTGGTGTCCTAAACAGAAAAAGGACATGGAACTGTTGGAACAAGTCCAGAGGAGGGCCACGAGGATGATCAAGGGACTGGGGCACCTCCCATATGAAGACAGGATGAGAAAGTTGGGTCTGTTCAGCCCGGAGAAGAGAAGGCTGCATGGAGACCTCAGAGCAGCCTTCCAGTATCTGAAGGGGATCTATAGGGATGCTGGGGAGGGACTCTTCATTAGGGACTGTAGTGAAAGGACAAGGGGTAATGGGTTCAAACTTAAGCAGGGGAAGTTTAGATTGGATATGAGGAAGAAATTCTTTACTGTAAGGGTGGTGTGGCACTGGAATGGGTTGCCCAGGGAAGTTGTGAATGCTCCATCACTATCAGTGTTCAAGGCCAGGTTGGACATAGCCTTGGGTGATATGATTTAGTGTGAGGTGTCCCTGCCCATGGCAGGAGTGTGGGAACTAGATGATTTTAAGGTCCTTTCCAACCCTAACTATTCTATAATTCTTTGATTCTAAGATATTTGAATAAACAAGTTCTTAATGCAGTTCTTAATGTAGGTAAGCATTCTGTTCCTAATGCTTTATTGAGAGATTCTAAGTGATATAATCCAGAGAGAGTTGTGATTATTAAGGATCAGGAAGTCCCAGCTTCACCTGGGCAAAATCTCACTGTATAGTGTCCACTGCAGTAGATGAAAAAAACTACAATATTGTATATGGATGCCCTCTGGGCTGAGTTCAGCAGAGTCCCACACATTGATTTGCTGTTTGGCGGTTAGCAAAGCTGTGCTGTCATTGTAACAGTTACCTGGTGTGCTCCTTTCTGAGCTCAATTAGTTGTCATGCCATTCTCTCCACATCTGTGGGTGAAAGAAAAAGTGTAATTTGTTTTTCAGAAATTACACATATTCTTGAGTATACAGCATTTCATTTCTGCAGGGGAAATTTCTGACAAGTAACATGGCAGGATGTGGGTCATCTGTGTCTCTAAATTTAGCTGTATTTTTTCTACATATTTTCTGTCTAGTGATTTTCATTTAAAGGTATTCTTTATGGTGAAGTCAGATGGTGCAAGAAAGCTTTTCTTCCTGTAAGCAAGGCTGGATTGTAGGCCTTAAAGCTCTTGAATCAGAAAAACACATTTTATACACAGTGCTGAGAATTTAGCTGAAGGGAAAAAAAACCCTTCCTGAACTGAAATGACAATCTGTGTGTATATATATATATGCACACACACAAACATAAAAATGTCATTCCTGTCCAATGGAGGATAAAAATAAGACATTTGAAAGCAGAGGGGAGGTTTTAGAAAATATGAATTTCAGGTCAGCTTTCTGAATTATTCTAGAGTCACGATTCAGATTGCTGGCAGGTATCATAGAGTGTCAATATAGAAAGATACTAGTAGCCATCATGGAATCATGGAACGGCTGAAGATGGAAGGAATTACCGGAAGTCATCTGGTTCAGAACCCCTGCTGAAGCATGCTCACCTACAGCCATTTGCCCAGAACCGTGTCCATACAACTTTGGAATATTTCCAGGGGTGGGGAAACACTACAGCAGCCCTGGACAACTTGTGCCAATTCTTGGTCAGCCTTGCAGTGTAGCTTCACTACAGGCATATTCTGGGAGACCGTGTCAAAAGCTTTGCTGAAGTCAAGGCAGGCAATATCAACAGCTTTCCCCTTACTGATGCCAGTTGTTGTGGAAGGTTATCAGGATGGTGAAGTATGACTTCTCTTTTGTGAATCTATGAAAACTAATCCTAATCATCTCCATGCCCTTCCACAGTCTAGAAATGGTTTGCAAGGGTAGCTGTTTCATCACTCTCATGTTTTAAGCCCAGACGTAAATCTTCCATGAAGTAATTAGCTCACATCCCCCTCCCCTTCCTCCCCACACTCTGGGAGGGATGAGGAGGAGGATTAAAAGAATGTAACTCCCATGGGTTGAGACAAGAACAGTCCAGTAACTAAGGTATAACGCAAAACCACTGATGCTACCACCAATAATAACAATAAGGGAGATAACAAGGGAAGAGAATACAACCACTCACCACCCGCCGATACCCAGCCCAACCTGAGCAGTGATCTAACCCTTCCAGGAAACTGCCACCAGTTTATACACTGGGCATGACGTGTTGTGATATGGAATACCTCTTTGGTCAGTTTGGGTCAGGTGCCCTGTCTCTGCTTCCTCTCGGCTTCCCTTCCCCCTGGCAGAGCATGAGATGCAGAAAGTCCTTGGTCAGACTAAACATTCTAAGCAGCAACTAAAACCATTGGTGTCACCAGTGCTGTTCCCAGGACAGACGTCAAAACCACAGCACTGCACCAGCTACTAAGAAGGAGAAAAATGACTGCTACTGCTGAACCCAGGACAGTATCCACCCCTTATTCCATACCATTCATGTCATGATCAGATCACACATTTTCAATATACCATCACTCTTATACATGTACATACGCACACACAAACAGACACAGAGATCATTCCTTAGTGCATGTACCAATCCCTATAAAGCTGCTAGGTCCATCCGGTCATTTATGTCATTCTCCATCTCTTGTAACAGTCTTTCAGAGCAGGAGAGACAGTGTGCAGTGTTGGATTGTTGCCTGCTGTTGGTAATTGTTCTTTTATAGCAATAATTGTCTGCTTACATCAAGGTTCATTCTTTGTTTGGATGATGGTTGGAGGGAAGTCAGGGACAGTCACTGGTGACCTGAAGACATCAAGGTGGTGGGCTGTAAAACTGCTACATAACAGGCAACATCATACAATTGAGGTCATTGGCTGTTGTCCCCTAAAAATCAAATCCTCTTGAGGTATACATTGGATTTCCCCATCTTCCCACTTTACCCACCAAGTATATCCAGGTCCCTGAGCAAAAGCAATCCCATGAGTGGGTTTGACTTTACCTGAAGCAGGCATAACCCATATTGTCTTCCACAAAAAATTCTTTATGTGCGCCACAGGAACTTTATTGCCCTCTACAGTATGCAAAAGTTCTGACTGAGCTGGGCCAGCCTTGTTGGCAAATCCTCTGGTGTTGACCAACCAGGTGGCTTTTGGTGTGTATACCCATGCTTGAAAGTCATAGAATCATAAAATCATAGAATAGTTAAGGGTTCGAAAGGACCTGAAGATACACCACCCCTTGCTCTCAGTGTAGTTTTTAACAGCCCATTGTACTGTTTGATTTTCCTAGAGGCTAGTGCATGGTACCAGATTTCATATACCCACACAATGTCATCTTCTTTGGCCCAAATGTCTAGAAGGTTGTTCTGGAAATGAGTCCCATTGTCTGACTCAGTTCTCTCTGGGGTGCCATGTCGCCACAAGCATTGTTTATCAAGGCCCAGGATAGTGTTCTGGGCAGTGGCGTGGGGCTCAGCGTATGTTTCCAGCCATCCTGTGGTTGCTTCCACCTTGGTAAGTACATGGCGCTTGCCTTGGCGGATTGGTGGGAGTGTGTCGTGGTTTAAGCCATAAATCAGCCACGCAGTTTGTTCACTCACTTCACCCTTTTTCTTCCCTCTGCTCCTGGAGGGATGGGAAGGAGAATCAAAAGAATGCAACTCCCACAGGTTGAGATAAGA
>JANRGW010039219.1:0-23969 GCA_024733675.1 Psilopsiagon aymara
GGCCACAAGTTAAAAACACAGTGCTGCACCAACTACTAGGAAGGAGAAAAATGACTGCTACTGCTGAACCCATGACACAATGAAAAGAAAACATTTTCCTTTCTGCTGTCATTTTGCAGTCTGGTTATGTGCAACTTAAAAGGAAGTGAATTACCTCAATAAAACCCGAAAGAAGAATGACTGCTTGGTCTCCAGAGACCACCTCAACACCAGATAAATGTTCCTCTTACAGAAATGAATATTAGCACCTTTGGATGGTATCTTTCATTCTATGAATTGCCCAATTAATTCAGAAGGATGCAGTGATATTGTTGAATGCTGATATAAACTCATTGATCTGTTCCCAGACTTACCAGTACACAAAGGATGGGAAAAATTCCTGGCTCTGAGTTTCTGTAATGTGCCCTGTTGATTCTCTACATGCCAGGCTCTGCACTTGCTTACTCACTGCAAAGCCCTCATGCATAGAGAATGCCATCCAATTTTTTCCCTTTTTACTGAAACATTTTATATGAAAAATTAAATCAGCTGTAAGTAATAGACATGGATTTTTGCTCAGGTTTACAGTGCAGTTTTATTCAGAGAGAACTAAATGCAGCGATTTTTCAGCTCAGACTAGTGCAGGTTTTATCAACTTGTTCAGACCTGTCTTAAGAACATTGGACTCCATGTGTTTATTGACCCGTTTGTGTGTCCAGGGCTCCAGAGTTCTCCCCTCACCTGCAGAGTCTGCCCATACAGGAAGAAGTGAGTCCGGTGTTCCAAGATCTGCAGTGTACAGTCACTGTACTCACATATGTATACATGCAGAGTTCATTTGAACTTACATAAAAGCCACTGCAAGAGCCCAGGGTAACAGGAGTCAGGAAAACACTCAGTAGCCACAAAAACTTATCACTCACTTTGAGGGTGCTTTCAAGCTACTTCAACACCACACAAAGCTTATCGTAACTAATGCTACAGTAGGATTTCAAAGCCTTGTTTTGGTCTTTACACTGAAGCAATCGCTAGTCATAAGGATTTTGTTCTCTGGTGTACACCTGCTCTCTTCACACTTAAAGCTTCTCCCCAGGGATGTGCTTCAGCCCTGGAGTTCAGTTAAATTCTCCTCTTTAAGTCAACAGCATATTCTTCAGAGATGCTGAGGACAATTTATTCTTCTTGTTTTTTTCTTCCATTATTGCATATAGTTATTTTTATTTATATCCCACCTTTTATGTATTCATACAGCAAACCTAAGTACCACACATTTAGTATACTGTAGCTGCACAGTCCAGGCTAATCCCACCTAAATACAGAAAGTAAAGATCCATTTTGCCACACCTGACCCAGACTGGATTTAATTCTATCCAACACATAAAAGATAGATAAAACCTATCTTTCAAAAGATAGTTTGGAAAACACAAGATTCTATAAGGTCCTGAGTTAAATTACAGCCAGCATTAAAGCAGTGGACTGGAGATGTCACTTGTGGAATACTCTCCTAATGTTTATTAACTTTCCTGTCAGTGAAAATCACTGTTCCAACTGGCTCATGAAAAATCATTGGCCATCTGCTCCCAGCTCACATTCAAGGGTAAAGGACTTGCTTTCACTGCTGAAGTGACAAAAAAGTCATTTGAGTTAAAAAAGCTCTGAAAATGCCAATGCTATCACAAACAGTCAGTCACACCGGAGCCGCTTGAGCTCAGGCTGTTTTACAGGGGCACTGACACAGCGTATCGGGAAAGATGACTGAAGCCTTTTAAAGACTTCAAAATCTCCCATGCCAGAGCCCGGGCAGAGGCTGCCACATGCACAGCTGGAGCTGAACGGAGGTCAACTTCTTTTAGTCTCATGTCACTGTGCCAGGCACTGCCACAGCCACTCCGAAATATTTACCATCTCCTAAACTGCCTACAAAAACCTGGTTCAGACAGCGCCACACACTGTTCTTGCCATTAGCTTAAGCTAAAAAAATGCTGTTTCAGCATCCCCACAGTGCTCTTTAAAATGCTGCACAAAAACCACACAGTGGCCAGAAATGGGTCATTAAGGACTCTAACTTCTGACATTTATATTACCATGTACAAATGAGTTAACCAACATTCTCTTGACAAAAATCACTACTGAGGAACCTGGTACAAGTCTAAACAATTGGCTGCGTTCAGAGCTTAGAAAGTTAATAATTTTCTTAATATTAACTGGATGCTGCACTACTTGCCTCCAGTCCCCAGAAATAGACAGGTTGCGCCAGGTACACTGACATGATAATATGAATTCAGTAATAAAACTACAGTGTAAAACAAATGAAGTCTAAATAACAAAAACATATAGAGCATGTTGGAGATTTTCTCTGTGAGGAGAAAACACAGGCACATGCACTATTCTGGAAAGAAGTAAAGAATGACTTATCTAATTGAAACTATGGGGGTGCAGAGGGAAGGGGGCAAGAAAGACAGACGGTAATTATATGAGCTGGAAAGTGGCCAGGACACTGGGGTTAGCAGCTACAGACTTTCAGACACTGTTGTGCGATCTCATATGATTATAAACCATCAAGAACCTAGTTCTAATTCCTATTGAAGCCACATTTGGCAGCAGGGAAAAACAGTAGTTCAAGGCACTGCTTTCATTTGGGCTGAAGGGCCGAAGTCAAATATACCCTTGCATTCCTACCCTTTACTGCCAGCTTCTCTTGGTGCTTTGTCATCCGAACGCTAGCAACACCTTGGAGAGGGAGTCGCTGGTGAGATGTCACTGCCCTGGAGCTGCACAGCCCTTGGCAACCATCCACTCAAGCGGGACTTCCTGTAAGCAACTGCAAAGTGTTCATGAACACTGCCAGAGTAGTCAAAGCTCTGCACTGGAGAGGGTGCAGGGCAGGCACCTCTGCCACTTGTATGCCAGCAAAGTCCCATGTTTACAGATGGCCTTGCACAGCCCTGAGTGATGTACAGCCATCGCTCCTTTTGAGGACCAACAACAGCACTGCCATAGCAAACAAGCAGCAAAAAATCTCTCCCCCAGACTTTAAAAGCAAAATCCTATTTCATCAGATCTATGACAGCTATAGGGTTACTTTCAATCACCCAGAGTGCAGATTGTGCTGCTCCCAAGAAATGGTACTTGTTTCTGCTTATCATGCTCTTTTTTACACATTATCCCCCCAAGTTTTATTTGGAAATAATATGGCTCTCAGTACACTTATAGCACTTTACTGCAAGTAGCCAGGATACGATGGAGCCATTCATTACTGTTAGAATTGCAAGAGACTATCACAGGAGTTAAAATGAAATACCAATACCATGACTTGCTGTATACTATTTCTGGACATGATATAGAAGTGGTACAACAGCTTAAGTGTATTAAATGTCCCATAAACATCTAAATTGCTGATGGTATTTTTTTATTATTAGTAACCAAGAGAGTCAGAGGCCTAGATTTCAAAAGATGGCAATTATTTGAAGACCCTGTCTCACAGCACTATAGGTGAATTATTTGTTCCCCCAGAATAAACCATTAGTTTTAAGTGTTTAACATCATGTTCCTGTGAATGTACTACTCTAGTTGTAGGAAGTTTTAAGTGTGGGTTTTAAAGTGTTTGCTTTTGCACTCTTCAGTTCTTTGCATATTTGTTTCCCTTTCTTCTTCAAAAAGAATGCTCCCTTAACTCATAAGATCAGACCCATATTAGTACAGCTAAGATTTAAGAAAAGCAAGTTGTTGTTTTTTTGTTTTTTTGTTGCTTTTTTTTTATCTAAAAGAACACTATTCTAAGCTTGAAACTTCATAGCAGCTACTCCTAATATTTCCTTCCAAATTACAGCTTCATGTATCACCCAGAGAAATCATTTTATAAGACATAACATTACAGAAACACCAAAGTTGCTATGCAAAAGGCTCTTTGGGCATCCCCTAGTGCCTCATGGTTTGAAGCATAACACAGCACAGTTTCACACAGGCTTGGTCAGGGGGGTGATTTTGCCACTCTCAGTACCTAAGGTAGGAACAAGCGCTAAGATGTACAGGGGCCAACCATACGTCCCTCTGAAAGGTCCACTAAAGAGAAGGGTCAAAACCCCACCACGAGATGCACATTTTGTACTTGTTTGTGCTCTGAGTGTACACTCTGTGATACTTCATTTGCAAAATTATATTCCGGGTTACTAGATGGCGGAACAAGAGAGCATTTCATGGCCCTCCTTTCCTCTGAAGGAAGGGTATAAGATCTGTTATTCAGCACTTCAGAAGGTATTTGCCCTTGAAAGTGCTGTTGAGAGAATGCCAATATTCAGGATAATCCAAATGTTGTAACATTTTTGTCCCCAGATAACTTTAAGGAAAAAAAACAACCCAAGTTGAAAGGCAAACTCATTCTCTTCTTATTAAAAAATTTCTTATCTCTTCTGTATAAGTTCTTGCTCTCAGGGTTTTATGTCATGGTCATTTTCAAAATCACATCAGGCACCAACCTGCTGCACAAGTAACAAACCTCCAGGCAGTTATTATTCAACAATGAACTTTAAATTAATATAGCAATTTTTAGTTATCTCCAAGCACAACAAAATCACATCTCCTGAAGTTTCCAACTTGAGAAAAAGGCAAAAAACCCCAACTCTCTTCTTTAGGAAGCAGCAGAAAGTGCAAAGGCTGCAAGAAGACAGCATCCAAGAGGCGATTTCTTTCAATGTTTCTCTCTGGCTGCAGCCTGTTTTCCCTTGGTTGAATCTCACCTTTCATAGGCTCAGACACAACAACTCCAACAAGTGCAGCAGCCAGAGGGAATAGGATTGCTCATGGGCATCTGAAAATACCAAAACCTCCAGTCCAAACTAAGAGACACTGCTAAGGGGCAACTTCCCAAAGAGCATTCAGTAGAGACTGTTTTGTTGTTTGGTTCTTTCTCCAAGGGTGGAGAAAGAAACAGAGGCTTACCAGTGTACATGTAACTGCCAAAAGATACAAAGATAGAGCAAGAGGAGTAGCTCAGCCCTCATCAGGCACTCGCTGCTCAGGAAGGTGCTCTTGACATTCTTTTGTCCAGAAAATTGAGGCAATTTTCATTCCTTCTCCCACCAATTTGACACTGTACTTTGGGTTTCTTTCCAGGATCCAGTCCAGAATTGAGGCACACACAGACACTGAAGAGTGCAGACCTCCATCCTGGAGATCTGGAGATGGCCAGGGAAGCGAAGGGCAGCTGCTGTAAGTGGTACTGGCACAACATTAGAAGCTCCAAAGAGACCAGACCTGACTCACATGCGTAATGCTGCTGCCATGCTGCTCTGTAGACAGCTGGCTCCCCAGGGATCTCCAGGTGTGCAATGCAGAAACGTTTGCACTTTGAAAAAATGCCAGATTTTAATTTTGTCCTTTTTAAATCTATCATACCCAGGGCTGCTCTGAACTAAACAGCATTGGGTAGGAAAAACCTTTACTGCAAGAGAGAGTTGACTGAGGGAAGACTCCCGTGGTGTGCTCTGCAGTTCACCCAAGGAGAAATTCTGCTATAGACAAGTACACTTCCCAATAGGGATGCTCTGGGAAACAGGACCTCTTGCTTAGCACAGAGAGACAAACCTCCTCAGATGAAAAAATTAATGTACTTTCTGTCATGTCAAATACGGAGAAACACTGGAAAGGAAGCAGTGGCAGCTACAGCCTCAGCAGATGCTACTGTGTAGCATCAATGGAAGACAGTCTTGTGGAAAAAGGCGTCTGTGGGCTGCCCATTGAAGTTGCTGCTTGGCCCTGAATTTGTCTGAGATTCAGCTCTGCCAGACCAACAGATTGGCTTGAGAGGAAGCAGACAAGTGACCCAGGTACCACGAACACAAAACATAGACTTGCTTTAGAATTGCACAGTCCCCAGCCAGAAATCCTGTCCTTGCTGGCTGGCCTACAAGGCACAACATGCTGTGCCAACACACAGCGACATTCTATTCAGAAATTCAGCAGAATGACATCTGCTGCTATAATGGCCAAGTTTCTGCCTCAGCAAAACTTGGACTGGGTTTTAGCTAAGTGCCAGACAGGTGACAACATGGTGAAGTCTCCATCCTACTTTCAGTGAACATCTTCACAGGGATGCAAAGGGGCTAACATCTGATTTTGTAGGTGTAGGAAAAGCTGTGTACTTCAGATTTCTATATGTATCATGGGCACCAGAGTTGGCATCTTGCTTGACTTCAGGCAATAACTGAGTGTGTGTGAGGAGTGCTAAAGTCAGAAGAAAGGAAAAAGAAGGAATGTCAGAAACAGGCCTTAAAAGAGATCCATGAAAAGTGGGAAAGCTCAAAAGTGGGAAAGGTGTGAGAATGTACCACCCGGTCTCCACAGCCTGTTGTCACATTCGCCCTCAGGATGCAGGAAAATCCAACCATAGCAACTCTTTTCCACCAAGTTTTAGGGGGAAAGAGGGTGAGAAAATACTGTCCAGGAGCATCCAGGACCACTGCCAGGCACAGAGGTAAAAGCAGCAGTAACCTAGTCTCTACATTCCCACAGAGGCACAAGTCACTGGGCCAGAGAAATATACAAAAGCTTTCCTGGAAAAGGTTTTATCCATCTACAGAATTTCGCTGTGTTTTGAAGTTTGGATCATCTTAAAATCAAGCAGAGGCTGCTGAGAGAAAAAGGCCTGTAGGCTCCAAACTATTTAGCTTTTTTTGATGCTTTAGCTTAGAAAAGTTAGCAGCCAGGCTAAGAATAGCAGAGACTCTACAGTCACAGAGACAAGGCAAAGTAGAGGCATCAAAGCCTGTTTTCCAGCCAGTAAAAGTCTTCAAAATGTTAATGCCAAAAAGACAATAGTTTTCTAGGTAATCCTTCAATCACTTATTTTACTAACAGTGCCTTTATACACAGTGAAAACATTCACTGGAGTGGGAAGGGCATGACACAGGGGAGGAAGAATGAGGGCCTGTGAAATTCCATGCTTCATCCTTGGGTTCTGCAAGGGATTTAGACACACATCACCCCAAACCCCACAGAAGCAGGAAGTGCTTTGCAGCAAACAAGCACTCTGAGGTGAATGTCATCACTCAGATCACAGCCAAATACTTCCAGACTAATACCTGAAATCCTGGCAAGAGTAGCCAATGCTCATGCTGTGCAGCATATATCCTGATTTATGCCTGCAGGAGACAAGAGGAGCCATGGCTGCCTCACTACTCTTGTCGTAACATCTCTTATTTGAAGGCAATCTTAAGGAATGGGTGTTTGAGAAGACTTCACGAACACCTGATCATGAAGGACACAAAGCAGGCAGATTGCAGGAGGGATCTTCAGAGTTATTGCATGCACAGATCCTGAGCTGGTAACACACTGGATTGAGGGAGCTGCTTTTCCCTCCACAGAAACTCAGAGCTTGTTCCCTCCGGACAACTCCTGCTTGCACCTCTGCAAAGCAGGGAGCCTTGACACTAACCCAAGCTCAGAATTAACAGTTTTCTCCATTCACAGCCCCAGGAATGAAAGACAAAACCAAAACTGCCTTATTATTTTCATGAGTAGGCTGTAAGACTGCATCCATCTCTTACACAAAGATCACTTCTCAGCTTCTCCCATTATGCCTCATGGCCACAGCTCTGCCAGCAGCAAGCTGACAGCACGTGTTTCTAGTTATTCTCTTTTAATCATTCTGGCTTTACAATACAGAAAACCAATATCTAGGAAACCAAGTTCACTGTAGGTGAATGGGAGCAGGAGAACTTGATTCAAAAGGAGCACAATTCTGCATCTGTCATTGAGGTAAAGACAACCTTAAGCCTTAAATCACAGTGACCGGCAGAGGCCGAATTGAACATGTGTGCAGGATTAAGGCACATCTACCTCCAGACTTCCTATGTACAAACATTAAACAGCTACCTCTGTACATGCAGATTAAAAACATAAGCAAAGAAATGTAAAAAACAGAAGTGCATCTTCAGCGTGTGCAGCTGGAGCCAACTGGCACAGGACTGCCACAAAGCACTGCGCCGCTCCAGCAGAGCCTCAACCAAAACTCCATCTCCCCTCTCCTTGAAACACTCCTGAAACAAAACCTCGTGGCTCAGACCTGCCAAGTCTCCTTTATTTGGACTGAAACTCACTCATACTTGGCAGCAGTTTGGTGCAATTTGAAGCTGGCTCAGACCTAAAGAGAAAAGATTAATGGGATATTTGAAATCTCACTCCCATTTTTCCTCAGATCTCACTTATGTAAAAACTCTGATGTTGGCTGCTGAGCTCCTTACAACATAATCTCCACAATGTGCCACAGTAAATAAACAGATTTAAGCAGCAAGTCTGTTTAAAAGGAGTTTATTTAGAAAGCACACGCATCACTAAAGAGAGCTTATTTCTTATCTAACTCCAAGCACTTCGAAGGCAATCCTTCAGGGGTGTGCTGCAGGCAATATGAGATTAATTTTGTTTGCAGCAATTATTTTCAGGGTGTTCTCCACTCATATTAAGAGGCTGAAAGTTCAGTTAGTTTCTTGGCTTGGGGATTAGAGAAAAGCTGGAGACATTAAAAACAACTTCGGGCCAAATTTACCCAGAAAAGTGGTCTTCCCTGCTTGGGCACACTGGCCTACAGCAGAGGAAGCAACAAGAGTCTAACCCGCTCAGACCTGCAATTGGAGGATCTGATGGACCACAGTTTCAGCCCTACTTCTTAGAAGCAGCTTCATCCAAATGAGTTACATCCACCAACAATGCCTAACTGAACTCCCACATGCACATTTACTAGATAGACAGAACTGGAGTTGCTCTTCCTGCAGAGAGGTTTGAGAGGACCCTCTTAACACTGACCATCATGGGGCCAACCACACCATCCATGAAGGCCAGACTTCATCCCAGTGTCAAGTTGCACCCTATTCACATAAATCTCAAGTCTCCAAGTTCAAGTAACAAACAGCACATGTTCAGCAACCTCAGCAACACTTCAAGCCAGCAAAGACTCTAGAAATCAAGCAAAGGTTTTTGGTCTTCCTTTATGTGGAAGCCCCTGAAGGGATCCATTGAAGTGTGCTTATTGTCACCAAGAACTCAAAGCTCATGAGAGGGCAGAGGCTTTGATTTAAAAGGCTGCAGGAGAGATGACAACTTCAGCCAACAGATTAACTTCCCACCACACTGATGAGTTGGTTTACTGCTGAGTCAGAACAGCAAGAAGTTACTGAACCAACAGACACATCATCTTTGCTACTTATTCATCTGCGCTTCAGGATGTAAATGTGGGAGAGACCCACAGTCTCTGCAACTCACCACAGGAACAGAGAAGCCTAATAAATGCTTTTTAATCTCAAAATATTATATTTTGATTAAAGTTATAGAAAGATTTGCACATTGCCACTCCAATCTGGAGTGATTTTGTCTTTTTCTAGTAGCAAAGAACCTTATTTTGTTGTGTGGACTTCTACTTTGGCATTCTCACAAAGCATTCCCAGCATCCTAAAACCCATCATGCCATTTCCTTCCACCCTTCTTCGCTCCCACTCCCATGAACATGCCCAAATCACTAACTTTGATGCAAATGAGACTGTAGGCTCCCTCTGCCTTTTAATTCTGCTTTCCTGTGCCCTGTTAAATACATCAGGCAGCACAGTCTGATCCAGGCAGCTCCTGAGTGTTTCTTTATCTTTTCTGATGCCAAAGCCTGTGGCTGCAGATCTGAGCACACCCACTTGGTATCAGGCCCATGCTGACTGCATGCCTGTTTAGTAGTGAATTACCAGCTACAGCAAATGACAACTGTTGGACAAAGTGGTTTAAGTTAACATTGCGATAGTGGAAAAAAACCTGGAGAAAGTAGGCTCTTCCATTGTTTCCAGAAATTAATTTCACTGGCAGCCTATTGCCAAACGCAGTTTTGTGCAAGTGTATTGCAAACACCAGCGCTCTGCCATGAGCATCAGAAAAAACACACAGTATTTCATGTATAACCCTTCACTTGTGAAACATGAGGCTGATGGCTGACTGGTATGAAGAAATGATAACCACAGACTACTGAGGAATACAAGTAAATAATTATGTATAATCCATATAACCTTCTGTCAGGTAAGTGGAGAGCTGAGCATCGTGACATCCCTCCCTCACTGAATAGGAAAACATGTGGCCAAGGATGAAAGCCAGCTTGGTTTATTCAGGGTGTGAGTGCACCGAATATTGATTGTAAAGTACCATGCAAATAAAAAAATGCTTTATTTGATATGTTTGCACAGTAATTTACAAAAGTCTCAGTGCCTTGGCATGTCTTGTACAGCCTGGTTTTATACTTTAGTACGAAGTCTTCCACTGCAGCATTTGCCAATGAGTATTTCTTACCAATACAACAATGAAAAGTTGGGTTAAATATTGACTAGGATTTTCAATACACAACTAGCTAGACTGCTGAGTACAGACCATATTTCTTACATTATTCTACCAGTAACCTTCTTGGAAGCTCCTTTGACCTTCAGATGTAAGGCATAAAGCACTGTTGTTCCTGCCTGCAGCCAAAAAGGCTGAGCCTTGCCTGCAGCCAAGAAGGCTGAAGAATGTCTGCATCTAATTTGATTTTAGCATCTTTACACAGTTGGTTATTTACTGTAACAAGGGAAAGATGTTCAGACAGACCCATTTCTCAAACATATCAAGTAAAATATCTGAAAGACGCCTCTAGCTACCTGGAATAATTGAATTAAAACTCTTTATAAAAGCAGGGGTCAATGATACTAAGCAACACCATTATGGCATTTCACAGACAACTTGGCTGAATACAGAAATGTCATGTTTTTTTCCATTGCAGCACTCCCTCACTCTGTCTTTGGGTGATGCTTTCTAGGAATTTTTAGTGCCATGAGCCTTTCCACTCTCTTCCAAGGTCACAGCATTATGTGCTCTGATACCTCGCACAGTTACTCTATATTTTTCAGTTTCTGCTCATTATTGCAAGTTGGCAAACACAACAGTTTATACTTTGGATTTAATGCTGTAAGTCCAAATCACTCAGTTCTAGAGAGAGAAAAGTCTCCAAACCTACTACTACTGCTAATATGTCCAACCACCACCCATGCAAGGAGCTGAAAGCAAAAATGCAGGATTTCCAGTCTTTGGCCTCTGATTTTAATGAACTCAGTTTCCTAAAGAAACATGGGACAAACAACTACCAGAATTTTGCAGGGAGCACACAGAAGAGACTACGCAGTTATCCTGAGCCAATATAGCACACTGAAATGTAAGAACTGCACGCAAATCCCAGGGCAATTTAAAGCCATTTACAGGACAAAGATCCTGCAGAGTGCTGGGGGCTTCCCTGGTGTTTAGTACTCAGTCCCACACCACTGTGAAAGTAACTGAACGTGTTCAGTGATAGGAACATCAGGCTGGAAATCAAACACCCAGGGAAAGCTCGGTTCAGACTGACACAGAGAGCACTTACTGGTGAGCTGCATCTCATATATCTCCTAGCTTCTTTCACATGAACCCTTTGAGTAGTAGGTTTTGGACCCTGGGCTCCCTGTGCTTTAGCTGGTGATATTTTTGATAAATTCAAGTATTTACTGTAAGGGTGGTGAGGCACTGGAATGGGTTGCCCAGGGCAGCTGTGAATGCTCTGTCCCTTGCAGTGCTGAAGGCCGGGTTGGACATAGCCTTGGGTGGCATGGGTTAGTGTGAAGTGTCCCTGCCCATGGAAGGGGGGCTGGAACTGGATGATCTTGAGTTCCTTTCCAACCCTAACTATTCTATGACTCTATGTGGAATTCCACTCCCTGCTTATCTTTCCCATCCTTCCCAACACCTCCAGCATCATGCAGCAGCTGCAGCTGCTTTCAATCACTCCAATAGGGAGTCTTTGGAGACCACTCTCAACAAGACCAAGCAGCTTTCTGAGGACCAGGTTTTTAATTATAGAAAAGAGTAAAACTTCCAAACAAATGAACAAAAGGTCTATTTACTTTAACTCAGCCCTGTTTTATTTCCTTACCTGTCACATTTCAGCTTCTGAAAGCCTCTCAGTCTTTTTCCAGTGACATCTTCGAACACTGCTGCCCATTTCTGTGCTCATCACCCATATTTTTAGGTAGGATCTTTTTCATAACCCTGACACTTTTGAGCCCATTTCTTTAATTCTGCCAGACTGGCAATTATGTCCATTCATTTACTGACTGCTCTCACAGTCCCTGAAGTTCAGGGTTGTCATCTCTTGCTATTTTTCAGGTATAACAGGTTGTTCAGAGATAGACCTGTCACCCAACATAACAATGTTCTTCTTCATCTAAAAGTAACAGATTATACCCAAATTCTTTGCAACACAGAAGCTTTCTTTGACAAAGCCAAATAACAATGTGACACGGACCTCTGGATGACATCATCCAACCCCGAACTTCCTTTGCATTGTGAAATTGCTAGTAGGCAAAACTCTTCCACAGAGCAAAACATGAGTAGGAAGAACCTACAATAGAAGCATAAGACTTGAGCTGACAATGAATAATTTCCCCTTTGGGGAGTACATGGGGCTATACCATCCAATAAGTACAATAAGTTCATAGTTTGTACTAGTAATGCAGCGAGATGTCAAAACTTAGGTGACGTATCTTTAGGGACACAAATAAGAGCTCTCTGTAAATTAGATTTCTGAAACTACCCTAAAGTTTCATTATGTGACTGTGCTGGAATTTAGTATGGAGATACCCTCTTGCTATGTAATAGCATTTATACCTGCAGTGATCCAAACAGTACTGATATGTATCTGCTTCTTTCTAACAGTTCAGAGTCCTTGTCGTGACTGGTATTACACCAAATCTCAACAGACACTGAACTTCCAGGCTAAACCTGAAGTCCTCAAGCATCATGCCACAAGGCTGGTATCAAATGTGCACAGCAGCTGATGAGGTCAGTGAACCAAAACATAACTATTTATGAAACATCAAGTCCTCTCCAGCTTGCAGAATTGCCTGAAAATATCTGGTACAAAAAGCCAAGATGTCATACATTAAAAGTGTGGAGTTGTAGTTTGTTAACGGGATGTTCACACAACTTTAATCACGTAACAGGCATGAGTAATTTTCTGGATGAAGTAAAGCCCACAAACATGCTATGGTTCACAAGCATGTTCAAAGCAAGCCTTTTACAATTTTTAAAGTGTACTAACCCTACAGGAAAAAATCCTGACTGGATTCTTCAAAAACAAGTGACACTTGGCAGAGGTGACATGTTTGTCCAGATCCTGCCTTAAAGGACCCACTGGAATTTACCAGTTCTGGTTCCTGCATCATTACCACCACAAAACCATCTCAGAAGCCAAATGCATGCTGCAGCAACCAGCAGCAGTCCTCCTCCCAGGCTCTCTGGGACACATAACCTGTGTTTGGCTTATAAAGCTTTGAGGTAAGAGCTGGTTCTTTCCCTTTTAAGTTTCACATAGTAGTTAGTACAATGAGATCCAGGAATACTGATTGTACTGATTGACATAAAGCAATTAAAATCCTGCCGTGACTTTCTTCAGCCCTTTTACTACAATCAGCTCCAAAGTCTTCATGAGTCTGCCTGTGCCCATTAACAAACCTCAGGAACAGTAAAACAAATCCTAGCAAAGACACCCATCTTCTGATGTTTTGAATGTCAGACACGTACTTCTCCACACAGCACTGATACTGAGTTGAACAAAAAGCACTGCAGTGTGAGCTCCATGTAATGACAGAATACTTCAAAGTAGGCACTTCTCCTTCTCAAAATTTCAGAATTTTCTTGAATGCTCTTCTCTCCATTCGAAGCTGACACCAAATGGTGGGAACCCCTCCAGAGACAGACAGGCCCACTACTGTCTGTCCCCATTTCAATGCCACACTCACAGGCATCATGGCTCAAACTGGAAGGACATGGCTGTATTACCAATGGTTAATTAGGTGTAGAACAGTCGTTCACAACTCTGGAGAGAGAATAAGCAGAGTCCACACAGCAGTAATATCAAAAGCAGCTCAAGAGCAGCTAGGTCACCACTCAACATGCACAGCACCATGCACCAGGCACCCAGAGCACCCACTCCAGGAGTAAGACAAGACAACATGAGCTCTGCCCTAGGCAAGTTTTCATTTACCCACTAATGCCTGCACAGGTTTTATGTGACTTTTGACTTAGGAATAAAATAGAAGAAGTTACTATAGCAATTTCCACATCACTTGATACTTCTGAAACCTTTAAGATTCAGAGCATCTTTTTATAGAATTTCTTACCAATTCCCACCATGTGAAGTTTCTGATTTTTGGATGTTTTTGGAGGAAAAGGAACATCTAAAATTCCCTGAGATTTCAGCATCCTATTGAAAAGTGCTGCCTTTTTTTCAAGGGGGAACACTGTGCATTGCACAGTAGAAACTTAATGCATTTCAGAGAAGATAGAAGCGAGTAGTTCATTCCAGAAGTATTCATCATCTACAAAGAAGATGGAAAAATGTCTGCCAAAAAGAAGCCTCTTGCTCTGTCAAAGATACAGCATGCTTAAAGAGAAGTTTTGTTTCCATGGTGACTGAATTTGGAGTAAGAACATCCCCTGCATCAGACATTGCTAAATCAAAAACCCAGTTGCTTTTGTTCATGCAGCAAGCTGGGTTTTAACCCTGCCTCATCCAAACAAACATTTAATTAGTATTTTGCTTTCCTATTTTGCTGCGTGCAGCTTCCCTTTGTAAATGACGCCGGAAAAAGCAAGAAGGTACAACAAAAGAAGAGAAACCTGACCACACAATCTTAATAATTAGAAATAGCTCTGGTTTTCAATACCATACCAGCATTTTTAAAGATATCAACAAGCTGTCTGTTAAAGACAATTATGCATAAACCAATGATGTAGAAGTTCTTCTTTACTTTCCTCACCTCTCAGATATAAAAGACAACCCTTCCCTCATAGTATCAAACTCACACTTTTGTAAAGAATAGGATAACAAGGATTCTCAGCAGCCACCTTTGAAGGGGTGGTACCTGGAGCACAATCAAATGCAGAAAAAGAGGATTCAGAGCTGAAGGTCCTCAACAGCCACATTTTGATCAGTCATCTGCCTGTTTAAAATTCTGATCTCACCCATGTCACAAAACCTGGCACCAGCTCTACTTCAATCACTCAGATTACTGCCAGTCAGACTAGCACCAGGCAATGGACTTGAGACAAAGGCCATTAGACTAAGCATCTCACCGTGTGCATTGCCAAAGCACCACAGGTTGTGGAAGATGGTGTGAAACAGGAACGACAGCTTTGTGTCGGTGCAGTACCAACAGGCTGACAGTGTCATGGTTTTCCAACACTGTGTGGCCAGAGGAGAATGGGAAAAATGCTTGGATCCTTTGCTGCCCTGGGAACGTACCTGTGGTGATCTCACTTGTAGTGCAAAATTTTTGCCACTGAAAAGCCAGTTTTAGCTCTTGGGCTTTGGCTACAGTCACTGGAAGCAAAAGCTCACACAGCCACAAAAGCTACCAACACTTTCTGGTAGGTGCGAATGATCTATTGTTATGTACAAGTTATGTGAGCTGTACAGAACGGGAAAAAAAGTCCATGATGGCTCAAAATAAACCAAACCAAAACAATTGTGTTTGAGATACAGAAACCAGAGTTAACTTAAAAGGGCACTTGAGAGAGTTACTCTAGCGTTTCTGGCCAACTTTTGGCAAATTACACAATTCCTAGCACAGAGAAATTTATTTTTTCCAGTACACAAAATGCTTCAGTACTTCTTTCTATATAAAAGAAACAAGGCCAGCTGCAAGCAAGACACCCAGTAAAACAATGGGCACTGGACGGTCCCATTTAAATGTATCTGAAAGATCATAATTGTCATTATCCAAGCTGCCCAACACTTTCCAGTATAAGACTCTTTTGTCAGTTATTTATGCCATTGCCAGACTTTAGGCTGAAGGTTTACATGCTGGGCTTATGCCTCAAGCAATTTCTTTTATCTTTATTTTTTATTTAATTTCAGCTAAAGCAATACAGCTGTTCCTGAATTAAAATGAAGCAACACTTCACTGCTTTGCCCACAGTAAAAAGCTTTCAACCTTTGCCTTGTTTGGCCCTACCCACCCTGCAATTGAGAACACAACTCAAAGCTTTGGCAACTAGTGGAAATAGAGCAAGAATATTTTGTGCTGTCTCCAGGAAAATCCACTCAAATTTAGCCACTTCATCAGCTCTGGAAAATAAAGCCTCAAGTAGTATATGCCTATAAAAATTCAAGATCCTTTTCCTGAAACATGGAAACATTTTTTAAGGCCAAAGTGTAATGTTTTGTTGGCTACTGTCAACAGCACTGCTCAGAGCCCCACATTACAGGCAACCAAGCAGACAAAACCCTGGCACTGTGTAAACTGTATTTTACCTCCAACTATTTTTTCAACAACACGTTGCCTCATGAGTAATTCTCACCAGGCTGTAGAAACAAACAAAAATGCACAATACCAATCAAGCCAAATTAATTTTTAAACTCAAAAGATTCTTCATCAGCTCCTGAAGATGGGAATTTTTCACATCCCGTCTCAGCAGAACCTGCCATACAAACAAAACCTGAGACCTTATTTTTATTTGGAACAGAGCAAAACAAGACTTTCAGTGAAGTTTTTGTACAAAAGCCAAGGTTTTAACTCCTTCCAAAAAATAATTTTCTTCTACATTTATTGAGTTAAATGAAAAGTTTTTATTCAAATCCATGTATATGAACAAGCCTGTTTAGAAAATCAAATCTTGTGGTATCAACAGTTTTATTCTTTGGAAAACATAATGATCAATAGAACTCCTCTCAGCTCACTTAATGACGGGTGTCTAGAGATTCCCATCTCTCTCAGGTGGCTACCAAACCTAGTTAAGACCTGACACTTAATTTCTAAGCAGCAAAAGCTGGATGAAATGAGTCATATCCAAAGACTCATTTTATTAAAACCACTGGATATCAGCTACTTCTGCTCCCAAAAGAAGGAACTGTGGGATGAAATTTGTCTTCACTTGTGCATGTGCTCACAGCCTTACATCAGGTATTCCAGCTGCAAGTACCAGCTTGACTTGCATTGCTTTCATTGCACTTTAAAGTGTTTTCTTTAGAACTGCAACATGAAATACTTAGAAATACAGTAACAGTTTATTAGCACTGAGAAGCATTTCTGGATCCTGCAGTCGGGTCCAGGGAGGAAAAATTCTCACCATGCAACAAAATGCAGAAAGGATCAGGGGTGGGGAGATGGCCCTCTTTCAAGTCCCAGCCATGACTGTCATCTTTGAAAAAATGAAAGAAAGGAAGCAAATAAAACCTTTCTTTAGACATGCCACTGATGTGTTTTGTGGCACAGCTCTGCTACAAGGGAGGAAAACCAATCTATCCCATTGGTTTCTGGTGGCATGCAGTGCTTTTTACCTCTAATTCCTACCAAGACAGTTCTTCTGTCTCACAGCTTCTATATGGTAAATGATCTCCTTATGGATGCCCACTTTAAAATGACAGCTCAACCTTCTGTTTTATATTCCAAGCCAAATAGTCCCATATAAGTGTAAGTCCAGCACCAATATGCTGATATATTTGGAGGTAGACATTATATCTCAAGCTGCTGCTCAAATGAAAACAAGCTTTGCTTTTTACCATCATCTACTACATGTAGCCAGAGCAGAAGTTCAGGGTTGTCCATTTCTTCCACAATTTAAGTTTAATCTCATTAACAAATAGGTGAAAAACAAATCTATCTATTTAGCACAAATTGGACAGCATCCTTTTGAGCTTGCCTTCCAACCTTTTCTAAGTTACATGCATCTGAACAAAGAAATGAAGGCATCAAGCATTAGAGCTTAACAAAGGTTTCTAATTACTGCATTTTCCTTTTCAATCTTAAAACTGAAACTTACGATATTAAAAAAAGAAAAAAGAAAAACAGTCATAGCAAAAAGGTTCAAGAAAGGTTCAAATAAAGAAGAAAATATTTCAGATCTATTGTGCATAGGCCAAGAATTTTAAAAATAAGCCTGGGAGGAGAAGCTCATATTTTCAACTCAACTAAACCCAGTGGTCAATAGGTTACAATTTGTTAAATAAGATGCCTGTTCATACAAGCTCACTCATCAGCACTTACAAAACAGTAAGAGTTTACCAATACACTCACCAGAGTCTGTCATTCAAAGCACCCTTTACAACCTCCTGACAACTGGCTTTCCTGAAGGATGAGTAAAGGATTACAATGAGCGATTCAGAACCAGCGCATCATGTCACTCAGCCCTATCAACCCCACAGACTGCAAGACATTAGATGGCTTAGTGCAGTGCCACATCTCCAGCAGCACTTCAGGCTGTCAGCATCTTGGCACAGGGAGCCAGCAATTCTGCATCAGCCGTTACTTGTCCTGCAGATCCAAGAGTCTTTGCAGGCTCACTGGATTCTATTTCCAGCTACAATGATCCCCAGTGTGCTGTGATTTTCTGCCAATTTTGCATGTACTGCTGTTTCCAGAAATTCCAGTTCAGTGTTTACATGTGTTTGACAATGACCACTCCTAAGAACCATTGAGCCAGACAGAATTATCATGTTTTAATTTCCTATGAACTGCTATCTAATACTACGTAGAAAGTTGTGAGTGCCAGATGGTCCAATTTATTTTATTTATTCTTTAACCATCTTTATAGAGCCATAGGCACTTTACACATTTTGCCATTTAAAACTACAAGCACTTTGGCATCACCCCTAACATTCTGCCAACTGCCTTGGCTATTATTTTTGCTTTATCATCAGTTACCAGTCAGCATCACAGGCCTGCCAGCACCATGGCTGAAGTCCAGTTAAGAGAAATACAAATCCCAAACTGACTGTCAAAGGAAGCCTGACTGGTGGACAACCATAGTTTTTACTGGGAAATCCTCTCCTTACCCTTAGACAGTGAAACTCAAATATACAAAGTGTAACACAGCAGCATTTACTTTGTCATGACTCAAATAAAGACTTCAAATGCTTTGTAGAGACAAAGTCTGAGTGCTACTATTTTTATTTGTCCCATTGGGTCTAATTTGGCAGACTCAAGACAATGGGCTACTTCAATCATTGATTAATATTGGAAGGACCATCAGCTGCAAGTGACTGCCTTGATAACAGACAGGGAATAGTAATATCTATTCCTACCTTAATTTGAAGTATGTCTATGAAGACTCTTTGTCAACAGCCAAATAAAAAAAGAAAACTAGATAGTCATGAAAAAGCCATATCAATTTATGGCTCCAAATCAGCAATTGTGGAAGTAGATACCTGACTCTTTCTGAGCAGAGATGGGCCTGAAGCACTCTGCTGAGGCAGAATCTACCTCCCAGTGCAGGAATAATGGAAATTGCTTCTTAGTCTTTTAATTTCAGTACCTTTTTTTTTTTTTCCTGTCTGAGAATTCCCACAACAGATCCTACAATACAAAAGAAAAGCTGCTTCCCAGCCAGTCACAGATCTGGTCAACATGAAAGTGGGATCCTTACCATCTGCTTCCTGGAAGCAGTTCAACATGCCTCATTTCTGCAAGAAAAATGATGAAGGCAACTCTGGTGTTACTCAGCTATATTTAACAACAAAACCCTTAAACTCTCACTTTCTTCCCAGTCCCAGGCTTCCTGAAGCCCATTGTCAGAGCAGACTCTTTTCCCAAGCACAATCTGCCCTAGAACTCTCCCCACCCACTTGGTGTCTGGACCATCTTGCATCCAAGCAGCTCTAATCCCAGACAATTCCTCTACACACTAATTTGAGGGCAACCAGCACAGAGGCCTAATCAGAGGAGTGTGACAAGCATTCTATTATTATTATAAATTTCCAGT
The DNA here is from genome assembly GCA_024733675.1 of Psilopsiagon aymara. Lineage (NCBI taxonomy): Eukaryota > Metazoa > Chordata > Aves > Psittaciformes > Psittacidae > Psilopsiagon > Psilopsiagon aymara. Next base: position 19,765 of record JANRGW010039219.1, read on the forward strand.
TATTTTATTGGGGATTTTAATCTGACTTTTTCTTCTTTCCTTTGTTTTGGCACTCATTGAGCTATTAGATTAAAAAAACAAAAAAAAATCTAATTTAATGGAAAAAGCTGGGGGCTACTTCACTGAGCCTAGCAGCCACGGAGAGAGTCTGGGTTTATTATCCATCATATCATTTACATTCTCCTTCGTCATCTGTGCTGCTCAAGTCACTTTACTGCAGTGTGGGTTGACCGAATAGCCAACCAACAGAATTACTTCCCTGCCACACAAGACAAAGCAATGTCATAATACAGGCCAGTCACTAAGGTGGACGAGCAGCTACCATTTTGTTTATATGGAAAAGGGTGATTTGAAACAGCTTGAACTTGTGAAATATTATGGCTCGAATAACATAACCATCAGCCTGTGCTCCTTAGAGGCCAGTAACTCTTGTCCAGCATCCCGACTGCTTGGCTATCTGAAAAAAAGTGCTAATTAACTAAAACTCCATCTTGAAAACTCAGTATCAGCACAGAAGAATTTGACAAGTGTTTCTTTCCCAAAGCATTTAATTTATTCAAACAAAGCACTTCATTTTAGCTTTAATTACAGTTTGACCAGCTATACCACTGCTTCCCAAGGAACCATAAATCTGCAGCACAGAAGCAGCCACACTGGCTGAACTTTCTCTTTCTTCCCCTTTACCCCCCTTTTTTTTCTTTGGAAGCATTGAAAGTCAGCTGTTTGACCAGTCTTTTCTCTGATTGAGGCCATACTGGATACAGCTTTACAGTCCAATCGCAAATCCACTGCCTAGGTAAGATGCTGATCCAGAGCCCTGCAGCTGTATCATAATCTGAATTAACATTTCTGGAACTGCTGAAGATGTATAATTGTTATTATGCATGTGATGGATGATTGGAGTTTTCCAGGCAGGCAAATTCAAAGTACCAGATAAGTGTTATTTGTTAGACTTTCTATGTAAACACCACTGGGAAGAGGAGGAGTACAGAGAACAGAAGCTTCCCAGATAAAACTATACCCTCACAGCTGGCTATGTGTGTTGCAGAGGAGAAAGAAAGTTTCTGATGTAAAGACAGCACCTGAGAGACTCTCCCTATAAACACTGAGGGTGTTTTTAGAGGGTAACATGGTTAAATAGTTACTGAGAACTGAATAAGGACAACAGTGCTGAGAATCTGTCTTTATGCTACCCAGGAAGGATGCTTGGGGGAGAGTTTCCAGACAAGCTGCAACTGACCTTGGGTGGTTTTTATTCAGGCACCCTGAAAACATCTGTCAGTTGCTATGTTGGGGGTGGCAGAGGAGTGAAATCAGCATCCCCTTCTTTGGAGCCAGTAGGGTGATGCTGAGTCTTCTTTATCAGAGGGTCTTATAGACACAGGCAAGTGCTCCTTGCTTCATGAGACAGCTCCCAGCAGCCAGCATTGCAGGGTCTCAGCACTCTCCACCCTCATCTGCTGGAGGATATCCAGCACAGCCTTCTTGGGGATCTCTTAACTCAGCTCCTGGATCATATTGCCATCACGATGGAAAATTAGTTAAGGCAATACTCAAAATTGCAGGACAGAAAAATAGTATTCACATTACTAATATTAGAGTGGACTCGGTTTTTACATAGGCATCAAGTTCATGATTGTAAGTACAGCCTGAATAACGTAGTTTTGCACTTGGGGAATTTCCCATGATTCAAGGAGTTGAAGTCATTGTTACCTCCTGGCATAGCCCAACACAAAATCCACAGCTACCAGAGCTTTAGGATGCTTGCAGTTCTTTTGAGTGTGATATTTTGCCTTGAGGAGGGAGATGACATATCACACAGTTATGCCAGCCACATCTTCCCCTGGTGTGGGTATTAAACAGTTGGGCCAGACAGACAGACCTTGGTTCTGTTCTGTCTCTCTCCAAGGATGACAGCAAAGCATCATCTCCCCAGAAGTGCCTTGTCTTCAGTTTTGGGTATCTGTTATGTATACATCAAGTCTGAACGTACTGTTTGTGTCTGCCAGCACACACACTGCACGTGCAGCACGTGCGTGCCACAAGCGTGCTGCACCGCACCAAGCCCCCGCTGCACAGTGCCGGGTGCCCTCTAGTGACTCGCTAGCTGGATAATCCTCTTCAGCGTCCCGCGGGCTGCTGACTGATCTTGCCGATCCGCAGCTCTGCTGATCCAGCTAGCAGTTGAAGTCCGTAAATTCAGACATGGTTTTGATGTGGTTTATTAGCTACACATTAGCATCTGCTCTCTGTTTTCAGAGGATGGAAATCTACGGATCTACAGAAATGGGCATTTTCAGATGCCCATTTCTACAGATCACAGAAATGGGCAGAACTAATAGATAAAGAAACACTCTGCCTGCTTACATGTATGTTGAAATCATTAGTGCTCCTCTTTCTGAAATGTTTTCAGTCAGATCCTGGACTTCAGTTACATGCAGGAACTATTGCTCACGTGCCATGTTTTGTCCCAATTTACCAGTTTTGACAGATCATCTTAGGAAAGGCCCTTCTGTAACATAGCAGAGTTTCTGCTCAGACCCTCGGCCTTCAAGCACTCAAGCCAGGCCATTTATCCAAATCCCCTCTACACAGCCAAGGGCCCCTGGCTTATTTCAACTAAACCACTGTGCTGGGTTTTGTTGGGTTTTTTCTTTTAGTCCCTGAACATTCACAGGACAAAGAGACAGTTTGGGATCTGCCTCTGACTCTCCCTGGACCTTCATTGTGCCAGCTGTACCCGATGATCCTGCAAGCCTGTTTAAGCATCTATACAGAAAACTCATACTATTAAACAGCTGCACAAACACCTCTTGGGGATGTTTCAAGCCCAGCCTTATATGCAGAATTTTAGTCACAGAATGAGCTCAGTTTTCACTATGTCAAATCTCATCATATTCTGCTCTCGTAAATGGTGGAATAATTTATCTTGTCACAGTCTGATGGGACTCCTGTGCCAACATTCCCCTGACCCACATACTGCCTTCTGAGCCCTTTGAGGGAAGGATCTAAAGACCCATACTTTTTAATTACTTTATAGCATGTGATTAAGATAACTTGGAATAAACTCAAGGGAAAATTAGGTCAGAAAAATTAACTCTTGAGAAAACCACAAGTTGCTAACATAAAGGGTACTCATCTCTTAAATTAAAAAAACCATGTACTGACTCACCACCTGGAGCTGCCTCCCCGTCTGAAAGCCAGGCTGCACCATTCCGTGTTTGGACTTCCTAGAGGTTCATATTTGAGTTTGAATTCTGTGAGCAAGTTTTAGCTCACAATCGTATTGTATCATAGAAGATAATGCCTCTCATCCAAACTTAGGCAATTTAAGACCCTTACACAGGATGTGATTAGGGTCTGAGCTCGGACCAGTGCCTCTAGGGGACACAAGGCCCACTTTAAGTGACTCACCTTTGCAACACATTCTCCAAAAGTCTCATTATCCTTTTCCAGCCCTGTTTAGCTGCTTTGTCCTTCACAGGCTGGATTATCTCTGACTTCCCCACTGTAGGTATAAGGTGTCCACCTCTACCTACTGATCCAAGCTCACAGCCCAGACATCTCTGTCTTGCTCTTGGTGAAGTAACATAGAAATACTATTATCTCACCAATCTTTCCTGTTTCATTTTTACTATTTGTTGCCATTGCCTTTTTAAAAGTAAGAGTGAGTAGTAGTATCACTACATCAGCACAGATATTTCTGAACTCTGATGCTATGGCAGGAAGACTCCAGCCAGATGTGCTGGGCTGCAAAGACTTTAGAGCTCAGAGAAGTTATTATTGACAAACAAAGTGTACAGGTGGTTTTTTCATAGACATGACAGATACTTTATCATGTGTGAACTCTGCCAGTGACAGAGTAATTGATTTATCTCAGGGTAAAATGTGTTGTTTGCCTTAAAAACAAATGACAAAAGTTAATGATAAAAATAGCTTGGTAACATCAGATGTATTTTCTTTTTTAATCCGTAAAAACACTTCTTCTGAATTAGTTTAATTTATAGTTGTTCAAACCAAACCAGACAGGAATTCAAATCACAGAGTTTCAGATCTTTGTAGATGTCGTGGTTTAGGCCGTAAATCAGCCACGCAGTTTGCTACATGGGGAATCGAAAGAATGCAATTCCCACAGGTTGAGATAAGAACAGTTTAGTAACTAACGTATAACACAAACCACTACTGCTACCACCAATAATAATAAT